>JAKCPI010003682.1:0-15216 GCA_023213315.1 Euborellia annulipes | reverse complement strand
ATACATTGGTCCGCAAAAAAAAATCGCGCATTTGTTTCTTTTAAAAGGGCCTATTCTAATCTATCCTGAAAGAAACTGTAATTTATTAGACATTTAATATGAAACATTTCTAAGTAAATTTAAAACAAATCCATACCATTTTAATAAATAATTACAATTTAAATAAAACAAAGACAAAAATGTCGAAATTATTTTATTAACGAGCCATTCCATTTTAAATCAAAACAGTAATGTACAATTTTTAACCCGACCATCTCCGATTTTAATAAAATTTGGTGTGTTCATTGCACATGATGAGAGAATGCCCAATTATAGAATTGTAGCACAAATAGAACAAGAGTAATGGCTGTCCAAAGTACGGAAAATTTCACAAACAGTGCGGACAAAAACGGGGCTGTTCTAATAAAGATAGAACTGTGAAACAAGTAATTTTGGAAAGGTCGGGAAATAATCTTTCTTCAGGGCCGGAGGCGAGAATAAATGAAATTTTAATTTCAAAATTAATTCATTTTTCATTCAAAATTAAAATTTCATTTATTCTCGCCTCCGGCCTTGAAGATGTTCTAAACAAGTGGCATAAAAGTCACAATAAAAGAAAAATTTTTGGCTGAATTTGGAAAATTGCTCGCAGTGGCTAATATTCTCGCCTCCCTTTAGACTAGTCCCCTCCCTAGGGAGGCGCGCTTCACAGTTTGGAAAACGTTGCAATCAGTAGCGTAGCCAGGATTTCTGCTTTGGGGGGGGGGGGCCCAAAAGTTTTATGAACCCCCCCCCCCCCCTTCACCAAGAAACTTTTTTTTTTTTTTTTAAATAAAAAAACATTCACACTTTTTTCTCATTCGCACTCACACTCACACACACTTCACACAGTCTTTTCGGCAACTCAGGCCATTTAAGACTTTAGACGATAATCGTTGTAATTAATGTATATATATTGAGGGTTCAGGCAATTTCTATTTAAGCCATCTGGTATCCAAATGGCTTAAATAAAATCATCGGACTGCCTGGGTCCGAACCCGCGACGTTTGGCATATGAGGTAGGCACGCTACCTACTATGCCACACCCGGGGGCACCAAGAAACTTAAAGTGGAGAAATTTTTTTTAGATAATATAGGCCTAATAATTATAAATAAAAAAACAAATAAAAAAAAAAATTTTTTTTTTTCTTGAAATAAAAAATAATTTTAATACAAAATTCGTAAATATTAGAGATTTTTTCAATTATTTATAAGTTTTTTGTTAGATTTTAGAATTTATGAGAGTTAATAAAATATTTATTTAAAAAAAAACAAATATCATTAGGGAACACAATAGGTATTTTTTTGTTTTGGAGAAGGCTTTGGGGGGGGGGCCCGGTCCCCTGGGCCCCCCTGAATACGCCACTGGTTGCAATAGAGAATCCTAAATAAATATAAAATTTCATAAGAATTGGAAATTTTTTTTTAAATATGTAACAAGTTCAGTGGCGTCATTTCAACTTTTTCTTGGGGGGGGGGCAAACAATTTTTTCTTCAAATTTACTTACAAATCAGGAAACCGAAGGACACTTTGCGGCCCAGGAGTTTAAATTAAAAAAAAATCTTTTATTTAATTTTTACTTGCCGACGTTTTGGTCGTCTGTCACGACCTTCATCAGGGCAAATAATTGTCAACAATACACGATCTTAGGTATTTTGATGTTTACTGTAATCATATACAATTTTTTTTTAAATTTTTATATGTAGCTATATAAATTATCATTTACTTGCATGGGGTCTTGAAATCAAATGTTGAATTCAAATGTTGTTTGAATCCAAGATCTCAAGCAAGTAAATGATAATTTATATAGCTACATATAAAAATTAAAAAAAAAAAAAAAAAAAAAAAAATTGTATATGATTACAGTAAACATCAAAATACCTACGATCGTGTATTGTTGACAATTATTTGCCCTGATGAAGGTCGTGACAGACGACCGAAACGTCGGCAAGTAAAAAATTAAATAAAAGATTTTTTTTTATTTAATCTCCTGGGCTGCAAAGTGTCTTTCGGTTTCCTGATTAAATCTTCACAGCCATAACACATTAAATTAATTATTTACAAATAGGCACTCCAAATTTGGTCAAAACATATTTAATTTAATTAATTGTTTAAATTTGTACAGTTTCTATATTCGTAGATGTATTTTGAAGTATTTTAATTAGAATAATGTAAAATATTATAAAAATCAGAACCCCCAATGACGCCACTGAACAAGTTCCAAAGGGAGAAAGTAAAAAGATCGACGATTTTCACTTTCACAGTTGTGTATTTAATTTAATTTAAGATTCTTTAAAGTGTGCATAAATATAGAATGACAGGAAGATTAATCCCCGCTCTCTCTTTCTACTTTGCTTACTAAATAAATGAGAAGGCATCTTCTCTCTCTCTCTTTTAAATTAATAAAGTTGGCAAAAAAAAAATACAAAAAATTTTTCAGTTTATTAACCTCACATTTATTTATTTATTTATTTATTTTTTTTTGAATGTTCCAACTTCCTAATATTTAATTACAATTAGCAATAATAATAGATTCATCTCATCTTACGGCTTAGTCAGCAGGTTTTTTTTTTTTTTTATTCTTTGTTTATAGAGAGAGAAAAAATAATTAAAAAATTCCAATTTAACGTTCAAGATTATTATTATTAGCTATGCGGCAGGCCTTAGGGGGTCTAAGAACAAAATGAGTGGATTTTTAATCGGAGATAGGAGAGAAAGGGTATATAACGACACTGTAAAAAAAAAATATGAATTTTCAATCATTTTTCATATACTTCGGTGATTTAATATTAATATATCCAGGATATGAAATAAAATTAATATAAAAGTTTATGAACAAATTGCCAACTTTTAAACTTATCTTTTTCTTTGTGAGCCGCCAAATTTTGAAATCGTTAAAAGTGTACCGCGACAAGTTGAGAATCACTGGTCTAAACGTTCTCAAATAACTCGACTACCTTTAGGAATTTTTAGTAATATTATTTTATAATTATTTTAAGGAAACTTGAAATTATTCTTTTAAAATTTATTTCACAAATCTAAATTTATTAAATTCTGGTTTGAAATTCGCGCTCTAAACTATTTAAATATTTATGAAGTCATACTAATTAAATAATTTTTATAAAGTCATTCAACTAAATAGCTATAAAAATTAACAATTTTTACCAAAATAATTAATTTTAAAATATACAAGAAATTTGTTAGGTTGGCAACAAATTGAACTTTCTCATATATATTCATAAACAGTTTATGAAACAGAGTTCCTATACTTGTATAGGAAGTTTTCTTGAAAACTTTTAACAGCATAACAGAGCCGCCTGCCGAAGGGTGGAAGTTAAACAAAATCGGCCAAGGAATACTAATACTTATACTGATGCATTTTTTCACTTTTTTTCCGATTTTCTCAAAATTCGTTCAAACGATTTTGATTAAAATTCAAAAATCAATTATTTTTTAGATGCTCTTTAAAATGTATATTCTCATTTTGCCATTGAAATCTTCTGAAGACAACTTTACTCTTGTTCTTCATAGGAAAGAAATGGTTGCCATGGTAACAAAATATAAATATTCTCCCATGTTTATAAATTTTACATCTTGAATTTTAATATATCGGCGGGAACTAAATAAATGTCGACACGAAAAATCTGGTGTGACAAGCACCGAACACAACTTTCAATTATCGAAGCTAAGAGAAAGTTGTGTGCTGTGCTACCAGTCACACTAGATGTATGAAAGCAATAAATAAATGTTTATTTAACAGAAACTTCCATTTTATTATTATTATTATGAATAAATAATGAGCAAAAAAAATTAATTTCCACGGATGTCTAAGAGGATTTGCAAATTTTATAGCGTTTTACTAAAAAAAAAAAAAAATAAAAATAAAAATAATAACAGGTTAAAATAAATAAAAGAAGGATCGTTGAATGCTTATGTCCTCCTACTCCTTATTACATTTGATTTATAGCAAAAAGTTGTTGTTGTTGTTTGGATTATTAATGAACAAAAGGTCGAACAAAAAATTAAAAAAAAAAAAACGTTTAATTAATCATCATTAAGTCCAGTTTACTATTTAATCCATCTAAGAAGACTGCTAACGATAAATAAATACAAGGATTAACGCATAATGCGGGACCTTATTCTATCACTAATCACATACAAGAACTATTCTAATGATAATGTAATTTATTGAAAGTTGAAATGCCTTATACATTTCTAAGTAAATTTAACACAAATCCATATCATTTTAATAAATAACTAGCCGCGCCGCCCGCCTTCGGCGGGCTTCGTGTCTAGGCGGGGGCTACGCCCCCTGACCCCCCAGACGCTGGCTCGCGCGCCTGCGGCGGACCCTCGCCTTTCTTAAATATGAGAAACGGGCTGGCGTCTAGACAGGGGGGCTACGCCCCCTGGACCCCCAGACGCTGGCTCGCGCGCCTGCGGCGGACCCTCGCCTTTTCTTCTTAATCTATATATAATAATTACGGAGTGTCCGTCTGTCTGTCTGTCCGTCTGTCTGTCCGTCTGTCTGTCCGTCTGTCCGTCTGTCTGTCCGTCTGTCACGCTCTGTTTGACCAACTTCCCAATGGAATTTTGAAACGAAATTTTGCAGTCTTATAAAGGACGTTATGGAGAGTCCCGGAAAAATACTCGGGTCCCGAAATTCCTATAACTTTTTGAGTTATTAATTCCTAAAGTTACGATTTCTCCCATAGGAAATGTACAGAGGAATATTTTTGTATTCTTTTCATTTGTGTATTCCATGAATGTAAACAAATCCTCAAGCAGGCACTGGATTGGAATACTTAGCTGTTAGTAATAATAATTTTCTTTTCATAATTAAGAAGAAAAGGCGAGGGTCCGCCGCAGGCGGGCCCGAGCCAGCGGCTGGGGGTCCAGGGGGGCGTAGCCCCCCTGTTTAGACGCCAGCCCGTTTCTCATATTTAAGGCGAGGGTCCGCCGCAGGCGGGCCCGAGCCAGCGTCTGGGGTCCAGGGGGGCGTAGCCCCCCTGGCTAGACGCGAAGCCCGCCGAAGGCGGGCGGCGCGGCTAGTTATGAAAAGAAAATTATTATTACTAACAACTAAGTATTCCAATCCAGTGCCTGCTTGAGGATTTGTTTACATTCATGGAATACACAAATGAAAAGAATACAAAAATATTCCTCTGTACATTTCCTATGGGAGAAATCGTAACTTTAGGAATTAATAACTCAAAAAGTTATAGGAATTTCGGGACCCGAGTATTTTTCCGGGACTCTCCATAACCTCCTCTATAAAACTGCAAAATTTCGTTTCAAAATTCCAACGGGAAGTTGGTCAAACAGAGCGTGACAGACGGACAGACAGACAGACGGACAGACAGACGGACACTCCGCAATTATTATATATAGATTACAATTTAAATAAAACAAAGACAAAAATGTCGATTTTCAATTTGAGGGACAAAAAAAAAAAAGATTTCCCGCCGAGTACTTACACGCGGTAAAATGACGTCATATCGAAAAAAAAGAAAAAAAGGTCCGGGCGTATTGAACCACTCTTTGTAAAAATATATTTAGAATTAATGTAGCTTTTATGGCCAAGTAGCTATGCATGTGCAAAAATCTGGTGTGACTGGCGCACAGTACACAACTTTCGATTACCGAAGATAAGTGCTTGTCACACCAGATTTTTTGTGTCGACATGTATTTAGTGTATTTAGACAGTATGGTACATTCGATTTTCAAGATGTAAATTTTTTTTTTTTTTTTTTTTAAACATTCACACTTTTTTCTCATTCACACTCACACTCACACACACATTCACACAGTCTTTTCGGCAACTTAGGCCATTTAAGACTTTGACGATAACCGTTGTAATTAATATATCAATTTGGGATTCAGGCATTTCTATTTAAGTCATCTGGTATCCAAATGGCTTAAATAAAATCGTCGGACTGCCTGGGTCCGAACCCGCGACGTTTGGTATAGGAGGTAGGCACGCTACCTACTACGCCACACCCGGGGGCGATGTAAAATTTATAAGTATGGCAAAATGTTTATATTTTGATACCATGGCAACCATTTCTCCTATCTTCCCTATGAAATACAAGAGTAAAGTGGTCTTCAGAAGATTTCAATCACAAAATTAGAATATACATTTTATAGAGAATCTAAAAAATAATTGATTTTTGAATTTTAAAAAAAATCGTTGGAGCGAATTTTGAGAAAATCGAAAAAAACTGAAAAAGTACATCAGTAAAGTCTAGTACTCTTTAATCGATTTTGTTCAAAAGCTTCGTGTCACGTCCCATGGGGGGTGTCTAACTTAAATATAAAATTTCAACCTCCTAGCTCTTTTCGTTCTTGAGATATTTTTTTTTTTTTTTTTTTTTTTAAACATTCACACTTTTTTCTCATTCACACTCACACTCACACACACATTCACACAGTCTTTTCGGCAACTCAGGCCATTTAAGACTTTAGACGATAACCGTTATTGATAAATATACATATAGGGGTCCCGATATTTTGTTCACAGACAGACAGACACACAGACAGACAGACCATGTCGCAAAAACCACTTTTTTGGATTCAGGGGACCTCAAAACGTGAAGATCCATCAAAATCTCGACATCGAATTTTTGACATGAATCCAATACTTTCTCTCTCTATATATATTACATATATACATAGGTAAGAGAAAGTAAAAAAAAGCCATTTTTTTTTTGCCTAAAAAATGAGGTTTTTTGAGAAAAAAATTGATTTTTGAGTTAATTACTAGGGATTTTTTTTATTCATTCTATTAGAGTTTTATTTCCTGCACAAAATGACATCACATTTAGTCTGTCTAATTCATTTATTGTAATAATTAGGGCTCGGATTTCGCCCTATTTGCCTTTTTTTAATTTATGGCTTAAAATTTAGGCCAATATGATATGTATACGTTTCATGAAATTCTGAATAAAATAAGAGGCATTTGTTAGTGCCTATAATGCCTATTTTGGTCGATTTTGGGTATTAGTGCCTATTTCATCTATAAATGCCTTTTTTAGTGCCTATTTTAACAAATAGCCAATTTCAGTTTTTTACGAGCTATACATAGCCCAAATATAAAATTTTTTTGAATTATCAAGAAAATATTTCAGGGGTGGGGGTAAAGGGGGTAATTACCCCCCCCCCCGAGATTTGAAAAAAATATTTTTTTCGAAAAAAAAAAATTATTTTTAATGTAAAATTTAAAAAATTTGATTTATATTTATATTCTGGCAAACAAGTACAGAATGCGCCTTTAAATTACCGAAATTAAGAAAAAAATTGTGTGCTATGCGACCAGTCACACCAGAATATCAAAAATAAGACATCAATTTTTTAAATTTTTTTATATTATTTCTTAAATAATGCCTTTTAAGTGCCTATTTTGCCCTCGGGGCTTGGTGTAGAGGTTAGCGTGCTAACCTCGTATACCAAACGTCGCGGGTTCGGACCCCAGGCAGTCCGATGATTTAATTTAAGCCATTTGGATACCAGATGGCTTAAATAAGAATGCCTGGACCCCCAATTGATATATTAAACATACAAATATCGTTTAAAGTCTTAAATGGCCCAAGCTGCCGAAAAGACTGTGTGTATGTGTGTGTGAATGTGAGAGTGAATGAGAAAAAAGTGTGAGTGTTTTGAAAAAAAAAAAAAAAAAAAAAAAAGTGCCTAATTTAATAATTTTTAGTGCCTATAAATCCGAGCCCTAGTAATTATTGTAAGGACATAAAAGCCATTGTAGCTCATCGCCCTTAAGTATAAACAAATTAAGAAATGAGAAGCTGAGACGATTTAGTTTCGATCTGCGTACAGTCACAACAACAAGTGCCTGATGTGTCGACTATCGAGCATATCAGGCACTTGTTGCCCCGACTGTACCTACCTATAATCCGTCTTAAACGAGTATTTTATTCATTTCAAATTAATTAATTACGATCAATAATTTCGTTATTGAAATAAATTTTTGTGCGAAATAGATGCGGCAAAAATCTCAGAGAACAAAATTATAAGTTAGCGAACAAAAAAAAAAACAATTTCTTATTTATTTATATGGTAGCTACCACTTGTTTCAATTCAATTTAAGTTAGAGCGAAAGAGAGAGGGAATTTAATAAAAATCCAACAACAACAACAACAACAACAGGTGGGCAAAAACCGCAAGCCAAGGCCCTTCAAGGTCGTCATCGACTGACGTGCACTTTTATTTATTTGGACACATTTGTTCTTTTTTTTTTTGAGGGGAACAAAAGAGAAAAGAATTCATTCCCTCTCTCTCTGTGTTATTGACGATCCAAGTTCACTTCATCATCATCATCATCAAATGAACGTGATTTTAAACACCTTGAAAAACAAAAAAAAAAAATTGATCACGTAGAGTTGCTACTCGAAATATAATTAAAGGCTCTCATGTTATATATTATGAATTGTGTTCTTTCATAAAACGTTTCATTATAGAAATTATAATCCACATATTTGACCGCCGACAGAGAGACAGTTTAAAAGGGGGAGTTTTTTTTTTTTTTTATTCATTGAACTAGCCGCTTCGCCCGACTTTGGCGAGCTTCCCCCTCCTACCGGCCAATCAAATGCCACATCAGGCAATTAATAATAAAAAATCTGGTGTGATGGTCGCACAGCACACAACTTCGGTAATTGGAAGTTGTGTTTACTTATATTAAAATTTATAAACATGAGAAAATCCCCCCCCCCCCCCAGGGACTCTGATTTTTATAAAATTTTAAATTCCCTTTCCGCCTTCTCTCATAGGAACAATGTTAATTTCCTATAGGGATTTGTATGTTAATTTCGATTCAAAAGGGGGTCCCCTTTAGAACTTTTTAGGCATTTAAAATTTTTTTTTCCAATTCTTATGAAATTTTGTATTTATTTACGATTCTATATTGTGATAAAATGTCCAAATATGAGATTAAAATTTTTAAAAATAACCATAGTTTATTTGAAGCAGTCAATAAAATGCAAGTTTGAAACTAAGGTGCTATGGGAAACTAAATATATCTCGACACAAAAAATCTGGTGTGACCAGCACGGTGCACAACTTTCTCTTACCGAAGGGTAAGAGAAAGTTGTGTGCTGTGCGCCAGTCACACCAGATTTTGTTTTCTATTTCTATCTTAATTAAAAGCCGAATTAACGTCAATTAGTAACAAGAATAAGAAAAAAAAAAAAAGGAGGCAAGTTTTGATAACTCTAATGATGCGCTTAAGTGAAAAAAAATATATATATTTTTTTTTTAAAGAATTCATTGAATGGAACAGAAGCTTAATGAAAATAATAAAGTCTTGTGGTTGAGTGATCACAATGTGTGTGTGTGTGTGTGTGTGTGTGTGTGTGACGGTCTCACTTTATTTTTTTTCTCCTTATCATCACGTTAAAAAAAAAAAGAAAAAAAAAGGATTTACGTTTTTATATTCTTTGAATTCAATCGCGTCACACAAAAGAATGAATGATTTCAATGGAATTGATTACTGAAGTTTCAAAATGCAAAAAAAAAAAAAAATTAATTTTCAAATAATTATTAATTTTATTGAAATTATTCTTATATACAAATTTGTTCTATTTAATGTTGGGAACAAATTTTGTTTAAGGAAAATTTTTATATCTCTTACGCTTTCAAAGATATAGGCCTATTAAATGAACAAATTTTGTATTAAATGATACAAAAATTTTTTTCAAACAAAAGTTGTTCAAAATTTTAAATAGAACAATTTTGTATTAGGGTTCTATTTCGCTAAAGCTAATATTTTAGAAGATATTTTGATTTTTCTGTTTTAAACCCCTTTAGAGTTTATTATAATCCGATAGCGAGAATTAATCAGAAATTAAAAATATTTTCGTTTAATCTTATGTTCGAAATTAATTAATTAGATGGAATTTTGAATTAAAATCTAATTAAAAAAAAAAAAAAAATTGTTCGAAATTAATTAAAACGAAAATATTTCTATTTATTGATTAATTCTCGCTATCGGATTAAAATAAACTCCAAAGGGGGTCCAAACACACGAAAAATCAAAATATCTTCTAAAATATTAATTTTAACAAAATAGTACCCTAATATAAAATTGTTCTATTTAAAATTTCGAACAACTTTTGTTTGAAAAATATTTTTGTATCATTTACTTTTTTGTCCTTTCAGCGCTCCTTCATCAGCAGATTCACTGCCTCATACAGAAGATTATTTTTAAAGAAGCCTAAACTTTTTTTTTTCCAAAAGGACATAAATTTAAGTCCTCTTCTGGAAGGCAAGAAGAAATGGTCCATTTGCTTTAGATAGCTAGACTACTGATCTCTCTCCATGGGGGTAAGAGAATAAATCTTTTTTTTTTTCTTGGTTGACTGAAATTCCTCTTAAAATCTAAGAGAGAATTAATAAGCTATATTCTTTGTCTTTGTTTATTGAAGTTTTTTAAGTTGAATCAAAATGATGATGAAAGACATTTATAGCATTAAAACAACGACGATGAAAAAATCGAAACGTTTATTTAGAATTTAAAAATAATATTTATTCCTTTCTCATCGCTTTAAAGCCTTTAGTCCAGGATCCCAGGCCCATTTTTACAAGGTGTAATAACTATCAAGCTAATTTTCCGTGCGTAGCTTCATTTTGATGAGACGATCAATTTTTCCCCTTAAAGCGATCCTTGATTGTGGTAGCTAACAGGAGTAGCAAGGATATAATATTTCAATTTGACGATTCTCTAAAATTTATTATTATTTATGGGCTTTTTCATTAAATCTTAAGAAAATTATTCATAAAAGATGTGCAACCAGGAGACGAAAATCAAGCCAGTTAAAAAAAAAATGCCCCATAAATATATTCATTCGTTAAATCGATAGTAGTAGCCTAAATAAATAAATTCTCTAGACACAGTTGCATCTTAATTATATCCGTCTGGTAACTTAAATTTTATAGCAAAAAAATTTTTTTTTTTTCAATAAAATTTTATTTCTTTTTGGACAACCAGATGTTGGAGATAATAATCAAGTTTGAAAAAATTCTATGAATATTCATAAAATAAAACCATCCCCTAAATCATCCTTATTCTTTATACTTAAAAAAAAAATACCCCATAAATATTCGTCAAGTGGTTTTAGAATTGAAACAGATAATTAAAAAATAAAATAAATAAATCTCATAATTATTATTTTATAATTAATCATATATTATAAATTTTTTTTTCTGGAGATTTTGATTTTAGAAGCATAATTAAATTAATTTTATAATTTCATCTTAATTATATTCGTCAGCAATTTGAGCCAATTTTTTATTATTAAAATTTAAAGTCAAAAAAGATGTGCAACCAGGAGACGAAAATCAAGCCAGTTAAAAAAAATATAAAAAATTGCCCCATAAATATATTCATTCGATAAATCGTAGGTTTACATTATTGAAAAAAAATATATGATTTGATCAGAGTCCTCCACTGCCAACATGTACAGTGAGCGCCACAATAAGTCCCCACTTGATAGCTTTATATAGTATACTAGACGCAAAGCCCCGCCTTCGGCGGGGCTTTCCGCCTAGTCAGGGGGCTGCGCCCCTGGACCCCCTTGCTCGCCTACTTATATACATACCGGTACATACAAAGATTTTCCCTTTTCATTTTTATATATAGAGACTATTTTAACGGTTAATCATTCATGAACTTAAGATTTTTTGTGAATCATATCCTTTCCGGGACTCTCCCGGTACACAGGCAAAATATTTACGCCGATATTTTAGAATACAAAATGTAAATAAATAAAAAAAAATCGTAAACATGGGTAAATATTTATATTTTGTTACCATGGCAACTATTTCTCCTAATTTTTATTTTTTTCTTATTTTAACGGTTAATTACTCATTAACTTATTGTTATTTGTGAAACGAAACCTGTCCGGGACTCTCACGAACATACACAGAAAATTTCATCATAATCGGTTCAGTCGTTTAGGAGGAGTTCAGTCACATACACACGTACAGAAGAATTATATATATAAAGAAAGAAAAAGAAAAGATGATGTATAGGGAAATAATTTTAATGACTAAGCTTTCAAGTGGGGACTTGATTGTGCCACTCACTATACATGTTGGAAGGGGGAGACCGGGTCATTTCAGAAATCGAACGGCGAACGACCCGTTCTTTAAAAAGAACGATTTTGCCCATCTCTATCCGAATAAAATTTCTTTTTTTTAATACCGTGCTGGTTTAGGAGGTGTTAATACTCGAATAGGAGGTCTTTGGCCATTTAAATACCCAGACTCTGTTTATGTGGAGTTACCGCATAATACGGGATATTAACACCTAGCACAAGGGGCAAGAACTCTTCTACTGTGCTTTGATCTAACAAGTAAGAAAATTTTTTTTTTTTTAAATTAAAATATTTTTATTACCATCTTTTCTTTTACAATTCGCATACAGTGATGCCTGTAAATTTAACATTTTTGACTTCCCGCCGGAAAAAAAAAACATTTTTGGCTTCAGTTCCGGATTATTGAACCCTCTACCTGATTTCCCTTGTTTTAATTTTTCCATGTTTTCTTTAGCTAACTTTTTTAAGGGGATTCAGGAGCGACGTCTAAACGTACTTAAAAAAAAAAAAAAAAACTAGACTATTATAAGGAATTTTTCAATGCGGTTTTTTTTAAATGAATTAAATTCATAAGAGATTATTGAGACATCGAGCTATAATTCTATTAATGACTTATTAAAAAATTATCGTAATTAATTTTTTTGTTATCAAGCAAATACAAAAAAACAATCTGTCCCAATAATCTTTAATTTTTTTTAAATTTAAAAATGAATTTATTGTTATTATTAATCACATATTAATTAAGAAATTTGTAAAATAAGCTTAGATGATTTATTTAAAAATCAACTGTCAAATTAGTCAATTAGCATTCTTGCAATAGATGGCAGGCTAGTCTAACAGACGATATAGTATTAGCCTATATTTATATGCTTTTATAAAAGATACATAATATATAATAACATTTATAAAGCGAAACTCCTCAAACGCTAATTTTTCGGCAAGGGTGCAGGATGGGGAAAAACAAAATAAAATTATTTATAATTTTCCCCAAATGAGTTTATTATCCTGATATTTCGAAGGCACAAAAGGCTCATCTTCTTCAGAGGAAGCTGAAAATAATTACAATGTTACCAAAATATTTTTTTACAATAGTTTAACATAAAAGGCATTGTTATACCTCATTTAACACTCTGCTAACATTATAATGACAGCCAAGATTTTTTGCATAAACAAAGCCATTTGACCTCGGTTACTCGAGTGGACATTCTGATTAGATAATTTTATTACAATTTTATTTATTCTTTCTTTTTTCAAATTAAATGTATTAATATAACATTAGTTTAAATCTATTTAAATCCAGGCTTTATTAGTTTATTCAACCTTTAGTCAATTATTTTTTATTTTTCTTCTTTCTTTTTTCTTAAACTAATAATCAATACATTTTTTATATGCACAAAATTCATTTAGGCCTATTTATTTTTTACATTAATAAAATTTTAATTTTATTAGAAATATTAGGACATAGGAAAAAACACTATTGTTTAACAAAAACAAAAACAAAAACGAGATGCTGGCTGAAGGGGAAAGCTATTTATGCGTTAAAAGAATTTTATATTCACCCATTAAGTTATTTGTGTCCATTCTAAAGTTTACTGCCCTTTTAATATTAAGGTGGATGTAGCAAGATTCTTTGAAATATCTTTTGTACCAGTTTTCTTCTCTACAGAGAATTTTAACTGTATCCACATCAAAATTGAAATTGTGGCTCAAATCTTGCGCATGTTGTTGTAGGGCTGTAATATTGTTAGTTTTACCAACCGACCCTCTATGCTCATCAACCCTCAATTTCAATGCTCTTTTTGTGTTCCCAATATAAACTTTATTACAGTCTTTGCACTCAATTTGATAAACCGTGCTATGGGTCTTATCTTTTTTATCTTTATCTTTTGTATTGTATAAGAACATCAAGTTTCCAGTTGTTTTAGGGATAACATTTATTTTATATTTATGAAAAATGGCTTTAATTTTATTGAAATTATGGGTAAAAGTAATCGGGAAAAAACCAAAACTTTCTTTTTCTATTTGATTATTAATTGGGGCAGATGGGGGTGGTTTTGTTATTTTTGTTTTTATTTTGTTTATAATTTTGTTTATTAAAGGTGTTGGGTAATTGTTATTTTTAGTTATTTTTATATATTGTTTTATATTATTTTCCCAAAAACAACGGTCACTTAAACTCAATATTCTATAAAGCAGGCCCTCGAGTACATTCAATTTATGGGTCATTGGGCTGGACGAATGAAAGTTTAAAATAATGTTACTGGAGTAAGGTTTTTGGTACCAGTCAATACTTATATTGGGCCCTCTGTTGTAGAGGGTCATATCCAGGAAGTTAATGCAATTGTTATTTTCCATTTCAACGGTGAATTTTAGGGCACTATTGTATGTATTAATTTTCTCCAGTACGTTTTCAACTTGGTCTCGTTTTAATGCTGTAATGCAATCGTCAACATACTGGAAGAAAAAGACAGGGTTGATTTTGTCTATAACCGTTTTATGAAAATCATGCATAACTAAATTTGCAAGAGCAGGTGCCATGTTTGTACCCATTCCCATACCTTCTTTTTGTTTAAAATAATTATCATTAAATTTAAAATAAGAATTTTCCAGGCAAAATTTTGTAATTTTGATGAAATTTTCTTGTGTAAGGCAGGTGTTTATTTCTATTAGGGACCAATACTTTTTAATTAATTCATAAATAAGTTCTATAGGGATCGAGTTGAATAGTGAAACAACATCGAACGAGATAAGTATATGATCATTGGGAAGTACGACGTTTTTTAACAATTTATAGGCTTCAAATGAGTTTTTTAGCATTTTTCTGTTTTCCGATGTTACACACGACACAACTTGCGCTATGTATTTCATAACTTTAGTGAGGGGGCTATTTTTTGTTGAATTGATTAGTCTCAGAGGGTTCGATTGTTTGTGAATTTTAGGGACTCCATAAATTTTTGGGCAAAAAGGTGTTTCAACAATCAACTGTTTCCACAGTTCTTTTTTGTTGTTCTGATGGGAGGACCTTTAGAAGTAAAATTTTGATTTCTTTAGAAACTTTATCAGTTGGGTCATTTTTTAATTTTACATAGC
>JAKCPI010003681.1:0-26262 GCA_023213315.1 Euborellia annulipes | reverse complement strand
CTTGCCTCAAATAGCAACAAAAACTTTAAATCCAAAGCGTTAACATTAAGTAAATAGTGTTAAAAACTAATGCCATGTCTAGGGAGTGCCTTTAATATTTTAGCGTCGTTTTTAAAATAAAAATGGCGTCCTTAACCTAAAAAGTAAGGTTTATGATTTTGATAGCTTTGAAATAAAAGCAACATGTTAACCTCGCTGTTAAAACTTTGTTTAGAGAATAGCATTTTTTTAATGCTATTTTATATAACTTTTTAACACCCATTTGTTTATTTCAAGTTTTAACGTCTGTTTTTAGAGAATAGAGAAAATTTTGAATCTATTGGCTTTTATTTTACTTTTACTTATGAAATGCAAGTGGTCAAGTTAAATAATGTGGTATAGGAAACTAAATATATCTCGACGCACAAAAAAAACCTGGTGTGACAAGCACAGTACCTTCGGTAAGAGAAAGTTGTGTGCTGTGCTAGCATCACATCAGTTTTTTTTTCAATTTGTTAGCCAAGGAAGAAGAAGGCAAAATTAATTGATGTTTTCAAGGTGGTGGTCCCAAGGGATAGATGCCCCAAGAAGGGGGAGGGATACCCTTGTTAATAGGGATGTTCTCTTCTGTTTTTTTGTGTTTGTTTTCTAGAATAAATTTTAAAGTTGACATTTTTAGAGGGAATTCCTTCATATTTTATTTTTTATTTACTGTCATTTTTTTTTTTTTCTAAAAATTTTGCACTTAAATAGGGAGGTCAAATTTCAGTGTTGGCCTTTTGCTCATTAGAAACAAAAAGGTTATTCCCTCCCCTCTCTTTCTTGTTATTTCCAAAAAAAAGAAGAGAAGAAAATAGTTTATTTTTTTTCCGCGCCCTTTTTTTCTTGTTGGTTTATTTCTCGTCGTTTTTTTTTTTTTCTTTTTCTTCTCATTCACTATTAGAGAAGTGTGTGAAAGAATTTAAATATGAACCTGTCTGGATATCATTTCTCGTTTTATTTATTTATTTTTTTAATATTAGTCTTTCGATTTTCTTCTCTTCATGTCTGGAGAACGTTAGAAGAAGGAAATTTGTGTCAAAAACTATAACGAGTTAAACCCAATCTTCAACTGAGCCGGGATATTTTTCAGACAATATAAATATACATTAGGGTGTCAGTTATTTCCAAAATTGCGTTTCATGCCGCAAACGTCCTCTAAATTTTTAGGTTTTGACCTAAAAAAAATATCAGACCCATATCAGCCCTTAATATTCATATTAAACCGTGCCTAAATCATAATCCATTTCCCATTTAAATAACATGGGATTTTTGCACTTTTTGCAGTTTATTTTATTCCACTGAAACAAATATACCTAAAAATAGCGTCAGAACATATTTTGTAGGAAATTTAACGCTCTACAAAAAAGGTCTGAATTCTTTGTTCGATAAATTCAACCCTTTAAAAGTTATTCAAAGATTAAGTTGTATTCATTAAAACAATCGTTTTTTTTAATTTCCATCATATTTCTCATTTATATCTCAATTGAACTCATACATCAAGATTTTTATCGTATTTTTTCTATTTTTACAAACATTCTTTAGTTGGCTCTCTGTATTCACTCACAACTTGGATCAAATATTGTTTCTGATCTTCTTGAGTAGTTAACCTATTAATATAATCTTGCGTTAATTGAACAGCTCTTTCTGCGACATCGTTTACTACCTGCCAGCCCATTTAAATAATTATCATTGTTCAATGAAAAAATATACTTTATTTTTTATCTAATTCTTGTATTTTTTTTATTTTCTTATCCAGAAGTTTGGCAGCCTATTTCAAAAACATTCTGTAGAATAATTGAAGATTAATTGACATATATGCACTGATGATGGCCACTTTAGAAGGTCCGAAATATTTGCAAACAATCTAAAGTGGCGAGAAAAGAAAAAGTCTATTATTTTTTCTCCTTAAGGCGCTACACAAGTAACTACACACTTGACAAGCATGCATGTGCAATCTTTTTGTACACCTGCATGCACAAATTCTCTTCAGCTTGTGCAAGAAACAGTTTATGCCGAAAATAATCTAAAAATGTCAAACTCTGAAGGTTATTTATTTGAAGATACTCACTTGATTTAAACAGAGACACAATAAATATAATAATAATAATAATAATATTATTATAGTAATAGGTATCATATTTTGACTTTAATTTAAAACACACCGCTTAATCTATTTTAAAATTATTTAAATGATTTTTTAAATCAATTTCAGTTGTATTTGGTGTTAACCTAGAAATGAAAAGACTTGTCATTCTGGGCACCACAGGTTTAAACCTTGTTGATCTGTTCCTGTACCTATCGTGCAATTTGTGCGTTTATTTGGTTTTTTAAATGTCACCACTTTAAAGTTTGAATCTGGAGATTCTTTCTCTTTAGATTGTTCTAATATCGGTAACATATTTTTTTTTTTGTTCACTTTTATTTACAGAATTTGTTTCTTCAGAGAGTATTATTGCCTCTGTATTCTTGGGATTTTCAGTTTCATTTTTTGGCGCCTTTTTTCTTAAGTTGTAATTTTGATGTTTTGTCACTTTTTGCCTTTCGTTGCTAACATCCGTGTTATTGGAACATTTTATATTTTTATTTATTTGTTAAATTGAATTAAATTATTTAATCCATTCATTTCAGATTTTAATTCTGAAAGTTCGTTTTTCAAAGATTGTATTACTTTATTACTTTCTCTTAGCCTATATATGAAATATATAGAGAGAGAAAGTATTGCGATCATGTCAAAAATTCGATGTCGAGATTTTGATGGATATACATGTTTTGAGGTCCCCTGAGTCCAAAAAAGTGGGTCCCGCAAATTGGTCTGTGTGTGTGTATGTATGTATGTATGTATGTGTGGACAGATTTTTAGCATGAAGGAATTGAGCTACCGGATTGAAATTTTATATTTAACTTAGGTACCTTCCCACACGCTCAAAATAAGCTTTTGAACAAAATCGGCCAAAAAGTACTAGTACTTTACTGATGTACTTTTTCAGTTTTTTTTCGATTTTCTCAAAATTCCCTCCAAGGATTTTTTTTAAAATTCAAAAATCAATTATTTTTTAGATGCTCTTTAAAATGTATATTCTCATTTTGCCGTTGAAATCTTCTGGAGACCACTTTACTCTTGTTCTTCATAGGAAAGATAGAAATGGTTGCCATGGTAACGGAATTTAAATCTTTTTCTTTTTATTAGATTAAAAATCAATTATTATTTAAATTCCCATTTATTTGTGTCTTTAATTGCTTAGGAGAAAACATATATATCTCTCTCTCTCACTTGCAAATATTATCGCCTGTCTCTCCGCCTTCTCTCATAGGCCTAATGTTAATTTCCTATAGGGATTTGTATGTTAATTTCGATTCAAAAGGGGGTCCCCTTTGGAACTTTTTAGGCATTTAAAATTTTTTTTTCCAATTCTTATGAAATTTTGTATTTATTTACGATTCTCTATTGTGTATAAAATGTCCAAATATGAGATTAAAATTTTTAAAAATAACCATAGTTTATTTCAAGCAGTCAACATTTAAAATCCAAGTTTGAAACTAAGGTGCTATCGGAAACTAAATATATCTCGACACAAAAAATCTGGTGTGACCAGCACAGTGCGCAACTTTCTCTTACCGAAGGGTAAGAGAAAGTTGTGTGCTGTGCGCCAGTCACACCAGATTTTTTTGATTTTTAATCTGTTTAATACATTCCTTGATCAATTCAGTTAACTCACACTTGTCATTTCTTAGGTTAATTGAGATACAAAACCATTTAATATTTTTATTTCCTATTAAACAATTATACTCACTTTATTTTATTGTAGCACAAGACATATGAAATAAATTTCCACAATTTCTTGAACAATACACACAATAATCTTCAGAATCTATAATATTTTCAGAGACGAGTTGCTTCTCGGACGCCATCTTGACTCTATCCTATATTAATATGTTAATTGAAATTTTAAATATATATTAAATAAATATCAAATGTCAAAACGTCTATAAAATGGCGGTGAGTTTTGCTTGCGCAAATATGATTGTGCATGATTAACATTCAATCGAGCAACAAGCGGCTTGCACAATTAAAATGCTCGCGCAAAATTCTTCTACAGTTGGCTTGTACAAAATGTCAAGTTTGCAGTCACGTGTCGTGTGTAGCCACCCATATATGAACTTTTTCAAGATGATTCAAATTCATGTGTACTGATTGTGAAATAAAACAATAAAAAAAATAATTTTCTCGAATCTAGGATACGTAATTATTCCCTTGGATTCAATTCTGAGAATAGATATGAATTTTCCATAGCTCTTAATGAGTGTTCGTTCCTTTATACCAGCGCTCAATTCCTTCAAAAGGCAATAAAAATGTTCTTTTTTTTTAAACGGAAATTGAGGTTTCTAGGTGTTCATGTTAAGATTGTATCTACGTCAGGGTAATTAAATGCATGCAGCTAATTGAGATTTAAGCTTAGATTTAATTGCGCTATTACTCTTTAAAACAGTGAATAACTCAGAGAGCCCACTCACTTCAAACAGGAAATATATAACTAGCTGCACAGCAAATCTTAGGTGGGCACCCCCACACCAAAAAATTATATCAACTAAATTTACTTATATTTTCATTATATAACTGATATATATTCAGTCACCAAATTCCATTACGCCACTACAGAAATGCAAAAAAACAAGCTAGTACATCTCAGTGGCGGATCCAGAGGTGTTTCTCGGGGGGGGGGTAATCTGGAGTGACTGGCCGCACAGGACACATTTTTTTTTTTAATTTCGGTAATTTAAAGTCGCATTCTGTACTTGTTTGCCAGAATATAAATACAAATCAAATTTTTAAGTTTTTAAAATTTTACATTAAAAATACATTTTTTTTTTTCAAATCCCAAGGGGGTAATTACCCCCCTTTACCCCCTTTACCCCTCCCCCTTTGTATCCGCCCTTGGTACATCTATGTGTATGTGTGTGCGAACATTTTTTTGCTTATATCTCTTAAACTATTCAACGGATTAGGATAAGGTTTGACAAATATGTCGTCCTAAGTGGGTCTAAGAAGGTCTTAAAACTAGAACTGAATCGGACCGCAGGGAGCGGTAAAAATGATTATTAAATAATTATCGATTTTCTCAGCTTCCTCTGAACCAAATCTTTTGAAACTCAGCTATAATAATAGGGGAATAAAAGAAAATAGAAGCTAAAATTATTTCATTTATTGACCCGCTAGGCTGACGTTTCGGTCTTGATCATAACATAGAGTATTTTTTTTTTTTTTATATTATTTGTGAAATTTTACAAATTATAACATTATAACATGGCATAAATCAGAGATATTGTAATTACCTTGAGGGCCATCAATATAGGCATACAATCAATATGCCTATATTGACAGCCCTCAAGGTAATTACAATATCTCTGATTTATGCCATGTTATAATGTTATAATTTGTAAAATTTCACAAATAATATATAAAAAAAATATATACTCTATGTTGTTATAGCTCTGAAGATGGTCTTGATCAAGACCGAAACGTCAGCCTAGCTGGTCAAAAAATGAAATAATTTTAGCTGCTATTCTTTTATTCACCTATTAACGATTATTCAGCTATAAAATGCACATTTGTATCAGCTATAATAATTAGGACGATATCTAAATCTAAATCTAAACTTGGAGCAAATTTCATGACAATCCCTTCAGTAGTTATTCGAAAAATTTCGAATTCAAGATTTCAAATTTGGTTATTTCATAGAATATAACGTATTTAATTTAATTATATAAATCATTAAAAATAATCAAAGAAGTTGCAAAACTTTCCCTAATAAGATCGAAGGGGGGAGGGGGGGGGGGAAGTTTTGCAATTTCATTTATTTGTTACTCGAGTTAACTCAACCAAAACAATAGTTTAGAGTTCAGAGAAAGAAATAAGTTAAAAGAAGTTTCGGTGACATCTCCATTCTCAGTGGCAGTACATTGATCTTCCATTGGTTATTTCGGCAAAATTAGACTTATGCTAATAACCAAATTAGCATAAGTATATGAGTTATGTTTATTTTTTTTCTCGAATCAAAATTAAAAAGTAAAAAAAAAAACTAGTTTTTTTTTTCAAGATTAGATTCTTTCTAACCTTTGACTTTCAAATATTAAAAAAAAAAAAAAATGAAATAAAATTAAATGGCTTTAGAGATAAAAAAAGGTGTCAGAAAAAACAACTCAGGTGTTTTTTAATTCTTAGATTCTTTGAACCATAAATTTTTTTTTTGATAGTAATTTACATCTTAATTAAATTTTTGAAGAACGATAATAAAAAAACAGGCTGTTCCAAAAATAAATAAAAATGTTATTGAAATTAAATAAAATGTTTGTTTTTGAATAAACTTTAGATAAGATACAACGTTTCGGTCACGCCTTCTTCAGGTACTTTATAATCACAAAGTACTGAGGAAGGAGTGCATGTCTGCGAAATATTTGGAAATTTATCACCTAATGCGTCTTCTTTTTTAAATAAACAAGTAAGTAATTTTTATTTCATATATAAAATGATTTATTTCGTCCAGAAAATCCAAAAAAATGCAGCTGAGTTTTAGGTCGATTCATGTTTTAACGAATAGAGAAATGCTAAATACCTAACCTGAGAAATAAAAGAGAATTTTCTGAGAAGCAGCTTCGTTGACGTTTCGGGAACGCATCTTCAGGACGATAAATCGTTAATACTGCTTATCTCCTGAAGATAGGAATGATCCGTAACCGAAATGTCAACTAAATCTGATTAGCTTTTTTATTTTCTCTGAATTATCACTCACCCTCGTTTTAAAAGAGGGTTTTTTTTTTGCTTTTCCTCACTGGGTGTTTTTCCGTTTTCAAGAAACTCCAAAACTAAAGATGCAATATTTTTTTTTTACTATATAACAGTTTTTTTTTTTTATACAGATTCAGAAACTGGACGTTCTCCTGAGTAAAATGATATGTCACACTTATATGTTAATTTGTATCAATTTTGTTTGGGAAAAGAATTATTTAAAATTGCCCTTGGAGCATCGTTAATTACCATATAAGGAAGAGGACGTAATTAAAATTTTTTCCCCGCCCCCCCCCCCCCCCCCCCCCGGGGCTAATTTATTTTAATTTCACTTTTAATTTAATTTAATTTTAATAAATGCGAGATTTATTAAATGTTAAATTAATGAAATATTTTTTTTGGCCTAATTAAAAATCTTTCTTAAATCTCATTCAAACTGACAAATTAATAATTAAAAAGAATTCACATATCAAAAAAAAAAAAAAAAAATTCCCTAGAGCTTTAATTAATAAACAAAAAAAAAAAAATAAATAAATTCCCTAGTACGTTATTATTAGCTAATCCTCTTTAATAAGCATTCATATTAACCTTAATGTTTGAGATTTATTTTCTCAAAAAGACATGTGAGATTCTCATTAAATTCAATAAGGAATCTTTTTTTTTTTTTTTTGGAAAGAATGCGCGCATAACTGACTCTTAGAGAGTGAGAGAGGAAAAAAAAACTCGTTAAATTTAATATCTGGATAATAATCTGACAGAGAGAGAGGAAATTATATTTTATCCAAACGCTTTTAAGTCTAATTCTTAGGTGAATTGCATGCCTAATTTTATTAAAATACCAGAATCAGAGAGAGTGGACTTTCCTCAATGGCAAAAAAAAAAAAAAAAAAAAAAATGAGTTCATTCTGTATTCGAACCCGGATTCTTCAGTTTTCTATGTGACGGAGATTATATATTGTTAATTAAAAAATAATCTTTTTTTTAATAAAATGAAAACATGACAGTAAGTGAAATGCAATAAACTTGAGTACAAATCTCTCTGGGAGCGAGTTTTTTTTTCGCCCGTTTACTGTTAGTTCCCTGACAAGCGTATAGATGGCCCTAAACCTATAAACAATTTTTAACCAGGAGCTGGTTCCAATCTTGATTGTGTTTGATCTGTGGCCTCCAGGCAACTCTAAAGGGTAGACAACTCTAAAGGTGTACACTGTAGATTTTTTTGCTAGATTTTGTCTAGCTAGAGGTATATGAGACTTTCTCTACAAATGGACACACCATTGAGAGCATCCTAGCTAGATTAAGTCTAGGATCTAGCGAGATTGACATAAATCTAGCTAGAGTAGCAATGGACACACCTCCGAGACTTTCTCTCTAGAGTGATTGATTGTTTAAAGTGCAGTTGCTCTAGCTGCTTTTGACAATCTGAATTGAGTATCTTTTTGCCTTATTATTGGTTTAGTAAGCGATCATAGTCTTTAGGGCACATACCTTAAATGTTTTTATTCGATTTGAAGTCGCCATTATGAATTTATTTCAAAAGATCAGTAAATATTTCTGTCTTTCTAACCTAACTTCTAACACCCTTCGTTTCTTGTTTGTTCGCTGTTCATGTTTATTTCTTCTCCTCATAATTAATATTATTTCGTTATTAATTTTATTTTTCAATCATATCAATAATTAAAAGATTCAATTATTATATTTTATTTAATAATATAATAATTATTTTGAAATTTAATTTTTAAATTTGTAATAATATATAATTTAAAATATTTATAATTGAAAAGTTTTGTTGAAATAAAATATTAATAATTTTAATAAATTTAATAGAAAAGAAATAAATACTGTATTACATTTTAATAAGAAAGCGTGGAAGGAGATGTGTGAACCTGATATTTCTTAAGAGCGATTGGATTTTTTAAGCCAGATATGTAGTTTTATTAGACCCTATTAATTGCCTAAAATGAGTTTACTGAAAAATTGCGGCACTTGATAAAGAAAAGGCGAAGGTCCGCCGCAAGCGGGCCCGAGCCAGCTGGAGGGGGCTCCAGGCGGGCGTAGCGGCTAGTTGTTTAGCAAACTAATTAGTTTAACTATTATGAGTATTTCTTAAAACGTATTTGGTTGCATGTGGTATGCAAAAACAAAAAAAAAAAAAATTGTTCCTTCTTATTAATATGAACTTCGCTCTCTCTTTCTCTCTATTCTTTGGGTTGCTAACCTCTCAAGAGAGAAAAAAAAAGTTTTTACATTTTAATTCCATAGATGGAAGTTGGAAAAGCCGAAACCCCGTTATTTCCAATTAAAAGAAAATATAATAAACATAAATAAATGAATATATTTATTATACTGATTGGTTGGTTCTCCGATTAGTGTTCTTTGATTTTATAAAAGCAATCAATGGGTGAGACAAGAAAGGAAACAAATCTGGTGTGACTGAGCACACAACGCACAACCCTCGGTAATTGAAAGTTGTGTTCTGTGCTTGTCAACATATATTTATTTTCCGCGGATTTTTTTTTTTTTTTGTTAAAAACACTCACACTCACACACACGTTCACACAGCCTTTCCTCAGCTTGGGGTATATAAGACTTAATAAGCCCGCGGGCTTGGTGTAGGGTTTAGCGTTTGTCTTGTATAACATTTGGATACCAAATGGCTTAAATAAGAATGCCTGGACCCCAAATAGATATATTCAATAACGGTTATCGTATAAAATCTTATATGGACTGTGTGAATGGGAAAAAAGTGTGAGTGTTTAAAAAAAAGAAAAGAATTTATACGATAACCGTTATTAAATATATATATTGGGGTCCAGGCATTCTTATTTAAGCCATTTGGTATCCAAATGACTTAAATAAAATCATTGGACTGCCTGAGAACCCGCGACTCTTGGAATACAAGGCCAGCACGCTAATCCTTACATCAATTCCGAGGGCTCCGCGGATATATATTTAATTTATTTAAGGTCGAAAAGAAGAAATTAAAGGCTGAGCGATAATCAACAGGAACAGGTTTTGAGAGGGAAAAGAAAAAGAAATTTTTGTTTTAGATGAAGGCAGCCAGCAAAGAACAAAAACTTTATTTAAATATGGTCGACGTTTGGGGAACGCATCGGTCCCATCAATCTAGACAACATTAAGAATTTATCGTCCTGAAGATGGGAGCCATGCGTTCCCGAAACGTCGACGATATTTAAATAAAGTTTTTGTTCTTTGCTGGCTTTATTTAAGGTCTTTTTCGGCATTGAAGACCATTTTAGACCCCTTTCTCTCTTTATTTCAATTGGATTGGTAGCCAATTCTATTGAAATAAATTGTGATATGAAACGGGCCCGCGACCCTTGGTTCGGAAAGCCAGCTTGCTAACTTCTACACCAAGGCCCGAGGGTCCCCGGATATATTAGAATATAAGCATGGGAAAATATTTATATTTTGTTACCATAGCAACCATTTCTCCTAAAGTACAAGAGTCAGAAGATTTCAATGGCAAAATGAGAATATACATTTTAAAGAGCATCTAAAAAATAATTTATTTATGAATTTTAAACAAAATCTTTGGAGCGAATTTTGAGAAAATCAAATAAAACTGAAAAAGTATAAGAGTAAAGTACTAGTAATTTTTGGCTGATTTTGTTTAAAAGTTTCGTGTCACGCCCCCAGGGGGTACCTAAATGAAATATAAAATTTCAACCCCCTGCCTCTTTTTGTTCAAGTTGTGTATTTCTATCAAATATTTGACACGACCGCAATACTTTAATTAAATTCAAATCCAAACGTCAAATAGAAATAATAATCTTTTGTTTCTTTAATTTATAAAAATATATCTAGATAACTTAATTATGAGCCTCGCGCACACGTTCTTAGAGAGAGGCGTTGATTTTAATCTATAAATTCTTTCTTATTCCCTATCTCCTACCTGAGTGAGTGAATGAACGTCCCCCCCCTCTCTCTCTCTCTCTCTCTCTCTCTCTCTATATTATCTAATTAAACAGTGTATCCGAATCTCTCTTGGGATGTTGTCCATCACAAAGCAGAACACCTGGGAGCAATTTAGAAGCAAAAAATATAATAAAATGATGATGAAGATAAACATTCTCTTTAATATTTTTAAAAATAAACAAAAAAGAACTGACCTTCATCAACTGTGCAAGCATGCAATCAATTTGCTAACTCTATTATTGCACTGTGTAATAATAAAATAAAAAAAAACCCTCCGAGGTCGTCGTACGTGATAAGTAGAGCCCGGATGTTGATGCACACACAAACCTTAAAATATGCATGCATCAATGCACATATGCACAATTAATGAGAAAACTTAGGTGAGCTTTATTGGCGATTTAATTGCAACAATTTCGGTACACAATGCCATCATGACGTCTACAAAAAAATTACAAAATGAACATTTTGTAATTTTTTACAGGTCTGTTGATGGCATTGGGTGCAATTCAGATGCTAATAAATCTGAAAATAAAAAATACTAAATTTCTTCTAGATCTCTTTATAAACAGCAATATTCCTTTCTTAAGTAATAATATACACTGTACATCAAAAAATACATAGCTTCAGAAGCATGGGCGTCCGCAGGGGTGGGGGGCAACCGGGCATTCCCCCCCCTGGAAAATTAAAATGATACAAAAAAATGTATAAAACAAAGCAAAAAATACAAAAAAAACCTTTCTCAGTATACATCCACCTTGCCGCGGTGAGAAAGCTTTAAATACTAAGAGATGTATAACACTATTAATATCAAAGTACGTTTTTTTAACTTATCTGGAAGTGACTTGCCCCCCCCCCCTGCAAAAAATCCTGCGGACGCCCTTGTTCAGAAGACCTATTCTAATCTATCTTGATAATACTTTAATTTAAGAAACATTTAATATGAAATGTCTTATACATTTCTAAGTAAATTTAACACAAATCCAAATCATTTTAATAAATAAATTACAATTTAAATAAAACAAATGACAAAAATGTCGATTTTCAATTTGAGGAACAAATCAACATAATCTAAATATATTTAGTAGAATATTAATTCAAAATTTTGTTAGGTAATATAAATTGTACAAAATCTGGTGTGACTGGCGCACAGCACACAACTTTCTCTTACCTTCGGTAATCGAAAGTTGTGTACTGTGCTTATCACACCAGATTTTTCGTGTCGAAATATATTTAGTTCCCGACAGTACGGTACATTTGAATTCAGATGTAAAATTTATAAGTATGGGAAAATATTTATATTTTGTTACCATGGCAACCATTTCTCCTATCCTTCCTATGAGACACAAGAGTAAAGTGTGCTTCAAACAATTTTGAGGGCAAAACGAGAATATACATTTGATAGAGCATCTAAAAAATAATTGATTTTTGAATTTAAAAAAAAATCGTTGGAGCAAATTTTGAGAAAATCGAAAAAAACTGAAAAAGTACATCAGTAAAGTGCTAGTACTTTTTGGCCGATTTTGATTAAAAGCTTATTTTTCCGGTCCCGGGGGGGTGTTTAACTTAAATATAAAATTTCAACCTCGTAGCTCAATTCCTTCATCCTTAAAATTGAACACACACCACCCACCCACACACCCACCACCCACACACCCACAGACAGACCATGTCGCGAAAACCACTTTTTTGGATTCAGGGGACCTCAAAACGTGAAGATCCATCAAAATCTCGACATCGAATTTTTGACATGAATCCAATACTTTCTCTCTATATATATATTACATATATACATAGGTAAGAGAAAGTAACAAGGTTTTTTGTTTCAATTCATTTTATTGACTTATTAATACGCATTTCGACACTATGTGTGTCATCTTCAGAAGTTTACATATGACTCCAATTTATTTTTATGTATTTGGGATATACTCCATGTTTGTTACATGAAGTATTATACCAGACGTGGTTTCCTGCTGTTCTTCTTTTTGTCAGTATGTTTGTATAAATGACGGCCACTTTAGCTGTACTTGCTGTTTTAATTAAATTGATACTGGCGACCGTTGGCACTAGTTGAAACATATTTAAATAGGTAATATAAATTGTACACAAGGTTATTTGTTTCAATTCATTTTATTGACTTATTATACGCATTTCGACACTATGTGTGTCATCTTCAGAAGTATACAAATGACATAAGCCCATAAGCTTCTGAATATGGTCTCGACCGAGACCGAAACGTCAGCCTAATGGGTATGAAATAAACGAAATAATACTAGCTGCTTCTCTTTCTTCATCCTGATACACTTTAATTACATATTTAAATATGTTTCAACTAGTGCCAACGGTCGCCAATATCAATTTAATAATCAAAATTTTGTTTTTATAAGGTTTTCAAATAAAATTAACAGAGAAAAACTGAAATGGAAAGATTATTTTAAAATTTTAGAAATTTGTCGTTAATAAAAAAAAAAAAATTCGACATTTTTGTCTTTGTTTTTATTTAAATTGTAATCTATTTATTAAAATGATATGGATTTGTGTTAAATTTACTTAGAAATATATAAGATATTTCATATTAAATGTTTAATAAATTACAATATCATTAAGATAGATTAGAACAGGACTTCTAAGGAACAAAGTGTTACGTTTTTTTTTTAGGCGCAGTGTAGGCCTATTAACTAGCTAACAATATTTTAAGAATTATGAATCAATTGAAACAAAAAAAACAAAAACAAAATTCCTTACATAATAAATAACCTGTCGTTTATCTCCTTTTACACCTTGTGCTTTAATAAACAGCCTCTTTCTTTTTTTATTAAAAAAAAAAAAAAAAAACCCTTTGATGATATGTGAGCTACTGATCTGCAACGGTCACGGTTCGTTATCGGCCCTTTTTTTTTTATCTCTCTCTGTCGGTTGGGTATTAAAGTTAAACAAGAAGAAAAAGAAGAGGAGTGTGGGTGGGTGAGTTTCCTCCTTTTCTCTCGTTGACCAAACCAAAACGCTTTTGGCTGCCTGGGCGAAGGGCCTGCCTGCCTGCTGCTGACTCCTTCTTCGTGCTCTGCCCTCAGGCCCTTCGTGAACCCCCCCCCCCTCCCCTTTCTCCCTATGTATACTCGTCTGGGGGTTATTAGTCCGTCTTCTTTGCCGCCGCCACCCAAGCAAACACACAAGTATGGGAACTTTTTTTCTAAAAATTTGTAAAGGGCGGCAGCCAGAAGGTTTCGGTCTAAATTTAGTGTTTTAGATTAGACTTTGCTTTGAGATTACCCATTCATTGATCTTCTTGCTTCACTTCTAGTCATGCAACTTAACGATAGAGTTAAAAAATGAATTTTTTCACATATAATTAGCTATCTAATTTATTTTGTTGGTGGGCACTAGAGTGGGTCGTTTTGCCAAATGTAAAACTGGTTCTTTTGTCAGATGGACATTACAGATATACATTTTTTTTTTTCAAATCGGACAATATCTTCTGTGTGAATTTTAACATCAAAGTTTTGAAATTTCAACGCGAAAATCCCAAAATTGTCAATAAGTCACAGAAGTAGGGATGAAACGATACCACTGAGGTATCGATACTTTTACTCGATTACAGGTATCGGTCGCAAAGTATCGAGTACCTACTCGGTATCGATTGAAAAGTATCGATACTTACTCGTAACGGACAATTTTTTCGTGCAATTAAAGATAAGCAAAAACAGTAATAAGTACTGATATTATATTTATTGATATAATAAAAAAATAATTAGTATACGTATAGCATATCGAACAGAAGAAAAAAAAAAACAAAAAAACATTCAAGATTCCCAGGGATGTTGCAGCCAGGAGAGTAAATTAAAAAAAAAATATTTTATTTTATTTCTATTTGCCGACGTTTCGGTCGCCAATCACGACCTTCATCATCGGAGACCTCCGAGTAATAAATATATTATATTTTTCTATATATCAAAGTAAAAATAAATTTTATATAATTCCAATGAATATTGAAATACCTAAGATCGTGTATAATTGACAATATTCGTCCTGATGATGATCGGAATCTAGATCGGCAATTAGAAATTAAATAAAAGATTAAAAAAAAAAACGAAAGGAAAAAAATTCAGTTTTAGACGTACTACAGTATATACTAATAATTTTTCAAGATGTTTTCTTGTTAAACACTCCAATAATAAAAATTAAAATACAATGGTGCACATGTACAAATCATTCCACTTATTTCTATTGAAAATAACAACAAATATGCGTAAATGTTCTTCGGACCTAACTAATCATCGCGAACGTGGACCGAGTAACGAACGATACGAGTATTTTTGAACGATACTTACTTGGTACTCGATCCCAAAGTATCGATTCCAAAACTACTTAGTATCGAAAGAAAAGTATCGAGTAAGTACTTGTATTTACTCGTATCGTTTCATCCCTACACATAAGATATTGGCCGATTTGAAAAAAAAAAAAAAAATTTTTATCTGTAATGTCCATTTGGGTGTACCTCTTTTGTCGGGTATTATTAATAATTACATTTCTCTCCGAAAAAATGTGCATTGTTGTATAGATGCTGAAACTGTTCCTCACACTTTGCAGTTATCCACGTCATGAGTATTCGATTCGAAGTAACCCTCTTTGTTCCGAGCATATATGGACCCTGTTATGCAATGGTGTGTCAAAGACCAAACATCGAGTTTTGAGAAAATCAACATTAAAGTTTTTCTGATTTAAATTGTTTTGATTAGATTATAGTATCATTTTTTTTTTGTCAATTGTGCAAGTAAATACTGTAATTATGGCAGATATTCATAAATTATCTCTAAAAATACGACTAATTTAGAGAATAAACAATAAAATATAAAAAATTATATTTGCAAAATTCTCTAAGTCCATATATTATATTTGTAAAAATGCTTCAAAGTCTCTTGGTAATAAATAAAATAATTTTAGGTTATAATTCAAAAATTAAAACGAAGATATTATTAAAGTTCTTTTATGGTTATATTTAATACTAAATAGCTTAGAAACTTTTTATCAAAATTACATTAATAAATTTTAAATAGTATTAATATTTTAAAATTAAATACAAAGTGATTAACAAAATTTTCTCATCAATTAATTCCTGAATGGAAGTGAACATGGCAACAGTAAATCAAAGATATAATGAAATTAACTTAATATTATTTATCAAATGACTCTCTAATGATGATGACATGAATAAAAAAAAAAGTAGATCTTGTATTCTTTGTGAAATATTCCATTTCTCTAGAGGCCACAGGTGAATACAACGTCATGTTTTATAAAGAATAAATTCAAAATCAGATTCTTTTTCTTTAATTAAATACAAAATCCCTCGAGGTATATACTGTACAATTAGAAATAGAAAAAAAAAAAGAACAAGAACGAACGTTCGTCCCTTTTCTCTCTCAAATGCAAAGTGTTTATATATTTTATTTCTTTTTATTTCCCAAAGGGCTCTCGCTTGTTGTATTTAATTAACAAACAAAAAAAAATGGAATTAATTCAGTCCACAAAGAGGGGCTTCATTGAAATTTCATTTATTTATTGCTTGGACGGTAAAAAGGTAACCAATCTTTACCATGGCAGCAAATATTTCTACTATGAAGTACAAGAGTAAAGTGGTCTTCAGAATATTTCAATGGCAAAATGAGAATATACATTTTAAAGAGCATCTAAAAAATAATTGTTTTTTGAATTTTAATCAAAATCGTGGAAGCGAATTACGAGAAAATCGAAAAAAACTGAAAAAGTGCATCAGTAAAGTACTAGTACTCTTTGGCCGATTTTGTTCAAAAGCTTCGTATCACGTGCCAGGGGGGTGCCTAACTTAAATACAAAATTTCAACTTCCTAGCACTTTTTCGTTTTTGAGATGTTTTGTTCACAGACACAACTTTTTGGACTCAGGGGACCTCAAAATGTATTTTCATTAAAAATTCAACATCTATTTTTTGTCATGTTCGCAATAAAGCATCGTTCGTTTATTTTATTGAAATAAAAAAAACAAAAATTATATAAATTATAATCAATGAGTTTGTTGCCCCTCGGGCTTGCTGTAGGGGTTAACGTGCTGGCTGTTTATACCAAGGGTCGCGGGTTCGGATCCCAGGCAGTCCGATAATTTTATTTAAGCTATTTGGATATGAAAATGGCTTAATTAAGAATGCCTGGACCCCTAATAGATATATTCAATAATAACGGTTATCGTCAAAGTTTTATATATGTGAGTGTGAGTGTGAATGAGAAAAAAAGTGTGAGTGCTTAAAAAAAAAATGAATTTGTTTTTATTTTGTATTATTATTATTTTTTTTTTTTCTATTTTGATTTTGTTGATTTTTGTATCATTATCTTTGTATCTATTGTATGTTATTAAAATTAATGTTTTATGGCTGTAGAGATTTAATCAGAATCCAAAGGAATTTTGCAGCCAGAAGATTTAAATAAAATAATCCTTTAATTAATTTTTGTATTCCCTGACGTTTCGGTCACCAATAACGACCTTCATCAGAGCAAATATTGTTAACTACACACCATCTATAGTTAACAATAATTGCCCAGATGAAGATCTTGAATGGTGACCGATACGTCAGGGAATAAAAATTATTTTATTTAATCTTCGTATTCTTTGGATTCTGATTGTATGCTTTAATTAATTTATTTATTTTTTGTAATCCATGCTTTTGTTGTTGTTTTTGTATCATTTTTGTTGTTTCCTTTGTATTTAGGTTTTTATTTGTTTATTTATTTGGTTATTATTCATGATTTTTTTTTTTTTTTGTATTTGTGCAATATTTTGTTATATTTTTTTTTATTTATGTATTTATTTTATTAATTTTTGTAATCCATGATTTTCATATAATTGCTGACTTCATTTGTACATTTACTGATTTTTTGCTTAATTAAAAAATAAATTAAGACCGAGTTACGGAAATCTTAATAACGAATAATTTAAAGAGACTTGCACTTTTAGCGATGTCTAAACAAAATTAGACTTTTCAATTCAAAGCTTTTATAATCCCCTCCTCTTTTTTTATTTAATCTCAAGATTAAAGTTTCTCTCTGGATGTATATATATGTTGATCTTTATATCCTGGTGTTTATGTAAGCAAGTAAGAAGGCGAAATGAAAGTGTGTGTGTGTGTGTCTAAGTGCTAAAGAAGGAAGGAAAGGCAGGCAGGCAGGCAGGGGTGCCACCCAATTTGTCTGCAGAGGGTCTGTCCCATAGTGACTAATCCTAGGTTATCAATAATCCATAGCCGATCGATAGCCACCCTCTAGTAGTGGAGAGAGAGAGAGAGAGAGAAAAAGAAAAGAAAGGTCCGGGACTCTTCTTGGATTTCACCCCTCGGCCAACCAACCCCCTTAACCAACAACCATCAACACACACACACACAAAGAAAATGATATGATCCCTTTCTTCTTTGATATTATTTTCTTTTCTTTTCATTTCGATAATATAATAAATCATTTTAAAATTTAATTCAACCACCTTACATTCAATTTCGATTCTCTCTCTCTCTTTCTTTTTCCATTTCCTTATTTATATTAAATAAAATTGGGATTATAAAAATATGGTGTGACTAGTTACACAGCACTACAAATTACTCTTAACTATGGTAGAAAGTTGTGTTCTCTGCTTGTCACACCAGATAATTTTGTTTTCGTTTTCCACCGATATATTAGAATTCAAGATGTAAAATTTATAAGTATGGGAAAATATTTATATTTTGTTACCATGGCAACCATTTCTCCTATCTTCTCTATGGAGTACAAGAGTAAAGAGGTCTTCAGAAGATTTCAATGGCAAAATGAGAATATACATTTTAAAGAGCATCTAAAAAATAATTGATTTATGAATTTTAATCAAAATCGTTCGAGCGAATTTTGAGAAAATCGAAAAAAACTGGAAAAGTACATCAGTAAAGTACTAGTACTTTTTGGCAGATTTTGATCAAAAGCTTATTTTCACGCCTCAGGTGGGTGTTTAACGTAAATATAAATTTTCAATCTCCTAGCTCTTTCCATTCTTGAGATATTTTGTTCACAAACACAGACACATAGACAGACAGACCATGCCGCAAAAAAAAACAACACATTTTTGGATTCAGGGGACCACAAAACATGTATACCGGTATCCATCAAAATCTTGACATAGGATTTTTGACATGAATCCACTACTTTCTCTTTCTATATATTAACATATATAGAGGTAAGAGAAAGTAATAATTAATTTTAAACTGGTAACCTTTGGCTCTAGTTGAAACATTTTGCTTTAATAGGAGAATTAAATCCACAAGGTTTTCTGTTTCAATAATATATTAATTTGATATTAACACTTTATACGTATTTCGACACCATATGTGTCATCTTCAGAAGCGAATTACATACTGACATACACAGGATGTAATTCGCTTCTGAAGATGACACATATGGTGTCGAAATACGTATAAAGTGTTAATATCAAATTAATATATTATTGAAACAGAAAACCTTGTGAATTTAATTCTCCTATTAAAATTTAAGAGAAAGTAACAAGTGCTAAATAATAATAATTTTATTTGATTTTAATCAAATGAAATTGCTATTTTTGTTATACCGTATAATAAAAATAATAATTAAAATTGTTAATTTTTCAAAGAAGTGGAGGAGGCATAGGTACAGACAGACAGAGAGAGTGTGGTGATGATTATCTCATGTCTGATATCTATCTGGTTCAAGCGAAAGAAAGAGAGATCGTTTAAACTAAAAAAAAACCCTGAGGGATAGAGAGATTAGTCCTTCTCTGGTATGCATGCATATATTAAACTTTTTGTGGTCCCATCTCTTTTATGTGTGCGTGTCAACTCCTTCTGATTTATTAAAAGATCATGTCAAAGTATTAAGAATGCAAGAAATATGGTGTTGTCATCACAAAACAATTAGGAAAAAAAATAAAATAAAATAAAATAAAGAAATACAGTAGGCCTAAACCGGATTACCCGAAACATTTAAGATTGTTCGGACATTAAAGCACTTTATTAGATTAAAAGCTAATTTTTTAATATGTTATTAATCACTCTCACATACGTATAAAATAAAATTTTGAAGCAGATCTGACGCAGGGTTATCGTGTAATTAATTTTAAAAAAATTGAAATTTAACATGTAGCCTATAGGGAATATTCTGTCTTTAATTGTTTCGGAGAAAACATATCTCTCTCTCTCTCTCTCTCATTTGCAAACATTATCGTCTCTCTCTACTCTTTTTAAATTCCCTTTCCACCTTATCTTCGCATAGGAACAATGTTAATTTCCTATAGGGATTTGTATGTTAATTTCGATTCAAAAGGGGGTCCCCTTTAGAACTTTTTAGGCATTTAAAATTTTTTTTCCAATTCTTATGAAATTTTGTATTTATTTACGATTCTATATTGTGTATAAAATGTCCAAATATGAGATTAAAATTTTGAAAAATAACCATAGTTTATTTCAAGCAGTCAACATTTAAAATGCAAGTTTGAAACTAAGGTGCTATGGGAAACTAAATATATCTCGACACAAAAAATCTGGTGTGACCAGCACGGTGCACAACTTTCTCTTACCAAAGGGTAAGAGAAAGTTGTGTGCTGTGCGCCAGTCACACCAGATTTTTTTATTTTAAATTCAAGTACCTACTAAATTTTCTACCACTAATTTCTTTTAATCCCACGCTTTTAGCAATTTGCTACGCCACTGATACAGATATAAAATTTTAAGGTTTTCGAAAAATTTAATTAAAGGACAGGTCAATTTAGTTTAAAGTAATAAAAGATAAAGTTATTTCATTTGGGAGAATTGTGTAGCTAGTATTTTGTCAATAAACATAAATGGCTGGCTGGTTGGCATCAGATGTGACAACTCATGAATGATAGATTATTTATTGATGGCTAGATGGGGTGAGAGGAATTTTGTAAATGGACCAGAGAGAGAGAGAGAGAGGAAAGTGCATTGGATGCGTCATTGGGTTGGCAAGACTGCTGCAGGTGCGGCGACATTCCTCTCCCCCTCTTAGGGCGTTTGATTTTGATACTAACTACTACGTGCCTAATCACCTTCTCTTTATAATATAAATAACAATTTGAGAATTGACGTTAACAAATACCTTTCTTTCTCTTATCTTTTTAAGAATAAAACGTGATATTTTGCGTTTAAACCCCTTTGGAGTTTGCTATAAATCGATAACGAGTATTAATCATTAAATAAAAATATTTGAATTAATTTCCCAATATGTGTTCGAAAATCAATTTATTTAATTAATTCAAAATTCGTTCGAATTGTCTCAATGATTTTCTATTCAATTAAAAATTAGTATATCTCTTAAAGTGTAAGAGATATACAAATTTTCTTCAAACAAAAGTTGTTCATAATTTCAAATAGATAAATTTTTTATTAAGGTATTATTTTGTTAAATTTAATATTTAAGGAGATAATTTAATTTTTCTGGTGTGAAGTAGTAGTTGATTAGAAACCAATAGCGAGTATTAATCTCATTAAATAAAAATAATTTTCATTAATTAGCCAGAATTTTAAATTTATTTCACTCTAATGTGTTCGAAATTCAATTCAATTCAATTAATTAGAGATTAATTTAAAATTAATCCGTTTGGTGGAGCTCTCAATCACTTACATTAAAACTAATATATCTCTTAAAGGGTAAGAGTTATAAAAATTTTCTTCAAACAAAAGTTGTTCAGAATTTAAAATAGAACAAATTTATATATGAATATTATTTATATAAAATTAATATTTACGCAGATATTTTCATTTTTTCAAAAAAAGTATCATTTTTCGAGTTTATTTTATTTTTTTTTGACTTGTCTATAAATTTATAATCATAGATTCCGAGATCACCTCAATTTCAATTTTAGCTTCCCATTTGTGATGATGGGAATAAACATAAAAAAATTGCCGCCATTAAAACAAACAAGGTGCGCCAGAAATTTTATTTCCCATGGCATAAAAAGAGAGAATAGAATTTTTTTTTTTTTAACATTAATTCTCCATAAAGAGAAGAATTTATTTGTATGGAATAATAAATATTTACACTTGTCTATGTTAAAGCGCGTCAGGTGTTTCCCTCTCTTCTACAAACTCTCTTAACAATAATAAAGTAAAAAGTCGGAAACAGAGAATTTATATATACATTTTTAGAGTAAAGTGGCGATCAACATGAAATCGCCATTTACGGTGTTACACAAAAGCATCAAAAGATTCAAAAATTACAAATTAATTCAAAAGATACAAGTGGTCTCATATTTTTGACTTACACTGTATACATAAAAAAAAAATATATAAATTTCTCATCGGTTATGTGTTGGCCATATCACATTTTATTTCTTTTTTCTATCATTAAAATATTTATCATTCATTGATATTCAAATTTGATTGCGATGTCGTAGGAATAAACAAATTTGTTTTTTTTTTTATAGCTAATAAATAAAAGGCTTGTAAAGAAAAAGAGCAATAAAAAGAAAAAAAAAGCATAAAAGTCAAAAAGGAAAGTTTTTGGGCTCGATTCTCTTAAAGGGTGAATGATAGAAAAAAAAATTTCAAACAAAAATTGTGCAGTGTAATAAATAGAACAATTTTGTATTAGGGTATTATTTCGAAAAAGTTAATTGTTTTGGAGATATTTGAAGTTTTTGTGTTTGTTATAAAGCGATAGTGAGTATTATTAATCATTAAATAAAAATATTTGAATTATTTATGATTAAATGTGTTCGAAATTCAATTAAATTAATTAATTCCAAATTCGTTCGATTTGGATTCCAAAAGTTTGTCACTCATTTAAACTAATATATCTATTAAAGGGCAAGAGATATAAAAATTTAATTCAAACAAATATTGTTCAAAATAATGAATAGAACAATTTTGTATTAGGGTATTATTTCAAAAAAGTTAATAGATGTGGAGATATTGGAAGTTTTTGAGTTTGATATAAAGTGATAGCGAGTATTAATCATTAAATAAAAATATTTAATTTTCTCAATATGTGTTCGAAATTCAATTTAATTAATAAATTCAAAATTCGTTCAATTTTAGCATTATAGTTTGTCACTCATTTAAACTAAAATATCTCTTAAAGGGTAAGAGATACAAAAATTTAATTCAAACAAAAATTGTCCAAAATAATTAATAGAACAATTTTGTATTAGGGTATTATTTAGAAAAAGTTAATAATTATGAAGATATTTGAAGTTTTTGAGTTTGTTATAAAGTGATAGTGAGTATTATTAATCATTAAATAAAAAAATATTTAAATTAATGTGTCCGAAATTCAATTTAATTAATTAATCCTAAATTCGTTCGTCTGGTGGCGCTATTTTTTTGCAATTCATTAAAACTAATATATCTTTTAAAGAAAAGGAGATACAAAAATTTATTTCAAACAAAAATTGTTTCAAATAATTAATAGAACAATTTTGTATAAGGGTATTATTTCGAAAAAGTTAATATTTTGATTTTTTTTAATGTTGAAACTTCAAAATAAAGTATCTTTTATATTTGAATCATGCTCTTTAGTTGTTGAATATATAAAATTTTATTAAAATCTATTCAGATGCAATCGAGTGTACAAACTCGCATAAAAGGGAATATTTTTACATCTAAGATTGATTTTCCCTTTCTGTATCGCAAACACCCTCCCTTCTTCTTTTGATGATAAATCCCCCCTCCCCTTCCCCTTCTCTCTTCTTAATTCCATGATCATACAACTTGCAAAGTTTCCTTCTCTCTTTCACTTAAACTTGAATTTAGTTAATTAATTCTAATCCTATTTGAATCGGAGAGAGCGTGTCATAGAAAATACTAGTAAATAATGTATACGTATAAGGAGTTTATATACGTATTGAGAGGGGGAATTTATGAATGAAATTATTGAGAGAGGGAGATTAGTTTGCTACCTTATATTAAAAAAAAAATCTTTCGGGCTTTTTTTTTATAAAATATCTCCTCAACTATTACGAATTATATATTTTTTTCGAAACTGTTCGAAACTGACAGCGAGTGAGTAATTAATCATTAAATAAGAAATGTTTGAATTAATTTGTTCGAAATTTAATTTAATTAATTAATTCAAAATTCGTTCAATTTTAGCATTATAGTTTGTCACTCATTTAAACTAATATATTTCTTAAAGGTTAAGAGATACAAAAATTTAATTCAAACAAAAATTGTTCAAAATAATGAATAGAACAATTTTGTATTAGGGTATTATTTCAAAAAAGTTGATAGATGTGGAGATATTGGAAATTTTTGAGTTTGATATAAAGTGATAGTGAGTAATTAATGATTAAATAAAAATATTTGAATTAATTATAATTAAATGTGTTCGAAATTCAATTTATTTAATTAATTCAAATTCGTTCGATTTGTCTCCAAAAGTTTATCACTCATTTAAACTAATATATCTATTAAAGGGTGACAGATACAAAAATTTAATTCAAACAAAAATTGTTCTAAATAATGAATAGAACAATTTTGTAATAGTGTATTATTTCGAAGAAGTTAATAGTTGTGGAGATATTTGAGGTTTTTGAATTTGTTATAAAATGATAGTGAGTATTAAATAAAAATATTTGAATTAATTTCTTAATATGTGTTCGAAATCCAATTTAATTAATTAATTAATTCAAAATTCGTTCGATTGATGGCGCTATTTTTTGCCTTTCATTCAAACTAATAAATCTCTTCAAGGGTGAGAGATACAAAAATTTAATTCAAACAAAATTTGTTCAAAATAATGAATAGAACAATTTTGTATTAGGGTATAATTTGATTTTTTTATAATCTACTTGACAATAATGATAATATGCTCTACTTAGTTAAGGATTTTTTTGAAATTTGATAAAAACTTATCTGTACGTCACTGTATTGTAATTCATAAAAAAAATCCTCTGTTTCAAATCATTTATTTAAGCCTAAGAAAATATTAAATTAAAATAAAACGCTTGACCAATTGCGTGACTTTTTTTCTCTCTCTCGTTCGTCTTTTTTGAGGTTTATGATAAAATCAACTCCCAAGAACAAACGAAAAGAGCAGAAAAAAAAAATACCAGGAGAGAAGGTCATGAGCGAGACGTATAAGATCAAAAGGTCCCCCCCCCTCTCTCTTTTTTCTTTTAATCGCTTCAATGCTCACTCACTCACTCACTAATTCAGTCAATTTTATTTTTTTACAGTTTTATTGAGTGAGAAAATTCGCGTGCGAAAAATTACAGAAAATAACGCACAAAAAAAAAAAAAAAAAATTTCATTTACATAATTGCTGGTGGCTTTTTAAAACAATTATTAGCAAGCACATACATGTCTTCTTTCTCTTTGACCGTGTGAATGAAAATTTTCTCTAAATTTCTTTGAAATATTAACATTCAGGTAGCCTTTAGGGCTTTTGAGAAAGACTATCTAATCTAACAAGTGTTTTATATACCGTAGATGAATTAGACAAGAAAAAAGTTACAAAACTCTTTTCTTAGTTGCTGACCCAAAAGATGACTTTATTTTCTTCACGCCGTTCAACTTTGGGGCAGAGGAGGGAGCTCGAGCCCCAATTCCTTGGGTCGTCGGTAAATTATACTTAAATAAAAAATTATTTAAAAAACAAATATCATTACTATAATAAAATACAGCCCACTTTAACTTTCTGTTTTATGTTCACTGTTTACCATATATAAAAATTTAAAGACGGAGTGAAGAAGAAATTTAAAACTTTTAAAATTTGCGCCGAAAAGCAATTGCAAAATTTCAAACATTGTTATCGAAATTCCGGGGAGCTTTACTTTACAAGTGTATAGTTATTTCAATAATGTTAAGAAGAGTATGAACAGAAAGATACAATTTTCAAGTATTGAATTTTCCCTTTTTCATAGGCTGACCGAGATTACAATCTATTTACATAAAAATTTTATGGTCATTCCCAATATTAGCCTGTTTTATTTTGTGTCCGTCGGCCCTTTATTTCACGTTTCAATATTATCTGTGGCAGAGAGAGGACTTCGCATGGTTTTGAGGGAAATCACTTGTTTTCTGCCGATTTAATTTATAAAAAAATTAATAAAAAGATTCGGCGGGCAAATTCGGGGCAAAAAGTTTCGATGCAATCATGTACTTACATGTATTCTAGTTTCAGGATCTATTGAGTTTGTTAGGGAAGTCCGCATGGATCCCATATACTTTGGAGTTGAAAAGGAAATTTATATTGCTTTTTTTTCACTTACAAAAAAAATTTATTTAAAAATAAATAACTGAAATACAAGAAAAACAAAAATATTTTCAGAAAGAAGATTAATTTATCTATGATTCAAAAAAAATTCATTAAAATTGGATCAATATTAATACATGAAAAAAAGTTCCTGAATATCGACTTAAAACGCGAAAAGTTAATAAGTTTTCTTGCCCACTTTGACGCTCTATAACTCGGGTTTGGGTTGGGTAAAAAAATGAATTATTGTCCTGAGGTCCACATATAGATCTATTATTGGTGTGCAATACGTTG
>JAKCPI010003679.1:0-12677 GCA_023213315.1 Euborellia annulipes | reverse complement strand
AAAAATAAAAACTTTTCCATATTGTATTGCGTACAACTCGCAAACTACGGCCCCAAACAAAAAACAAAATATAAATTAACAAATGGTTTATAAATTCAAATGTACCGTGCTGTCGGAAACTAAATACAGTATATCTCGACACAAAAAATCTGATGTGACAAGAACAGAACACAACTTTCGAATACCGAAGGTAAGAGAGAAGTTGTGTGCTGTGCGACCATTCACACCAGATTTTTTAATACTCTATCAATAATTAAAAAAAAGACTAAAAATATTCCATGTTTCGCATTACGCTCTACTTTGATGGTACATAACCCCCGCGTTAAGCGAGGTCTTACTGTATATAAAATAACTTGTTTCCAGCTGGCCTGATGAAGTCACAAAAGACGAAAGATTTAATTAATAAAAAAAAATAATATTCACATCTGCTGTTTTAATCTTCAACTTACTTTAAAGACTAAAAAGTTTAAAATAAAAATGCTTTTATTTAAATTGTACTAAAAAGAGAGAAATCATTTAATTGTTCTTGTTAAAATTGTTGAATATTTATGACTTAAAATAAAAAGAGTGGGGCTCTTCGAAGTGATTCTGAGGCTCTAAGAATATACAATTCCTTAAGCTATCAATGTGCGCCCCACGCTTTTATTTTAAGTAATAAATATTCAACAATTTTAACAAGAACTATTAAATTAAATTATTTCTCTCTTTTTAGTTCAATTTAAATAAAAGCATTTTTTTTTTAAGTTTTTATTTTTTTTTTTTTTTTTTTTGAGATTTCTTTTAGGAAGGGGCGGGGGGGGGGGGTAAACACCCCCACTCTACTCCCTTTGTCTTGATTCAATTTAAATGAATATTTTAATAATAGATCAAGTATATTTTTGTTCTATTTTGCATGTTCTCTATTTTCTATTTATATTTTTTTTTTTAAATCAATAAAGATATTTATAATTTTTCTTTTTAACACACTTTGCGTCTTTTCAGAGAGTGAATTGGTTTATCCATTTGACTGTGAATTGAAAGGCGCAAGAGAAAAAGGACACTAATCTCTCTCACTCTTCAGGATTCCAGGTGTCCTCGTCGTCGTCTCTCTGATTACCAAATCGTGTTTTTCGAAATCCCCCCCCCTCTCCCTAAGGTCTCCCTAATCATTCTCGATTAAAATGACAACAACGTCAATTTAAAGACGGACAAACATCATTTCTTTCTTTACCTTTTTTTTTTTTTCTTTTTCTTTCTCCCTTGCTACGTTCAAAAAAATTGAAAGTCATTTTCTAAAATAAAGATTTAAGTTCACAAATACAAAAAAAAAAAAAAAAAAAAACTCCCTATTTTACGCCCACACGTTTTTTTTTTATAATTTTATAATGATTGGATTTTTTTTTTTAATTTTATTTTGGGTCTTACCTTAAAAAAAAATGTAGAAAAATAAACTGGTATGGCTACCATAGAACTCGATATCAAATTTATGAATCAGAATTTTTTTTTTTTATTTATATTTGAGAGATGATTGATGTTTTTAAAAATTTAATTAACGTGACTTATATATAAGTATATAGATATATATAGATATATATATATATATATATATCTTGAACGAAGGTAATTCTTAAATCTATATATGTTAACCTCAAAATTATAATTGACCAATTTTCTTTCTTTTTCTTTTTTTTCTTTCCTTTATTAACAGATTAATTACCCCATATATAAAATTTTATAAAGCTTCCAACATTGGTTATCATTAATGAATATTACTTTAAGTATATTAAATAAGGATTCTCCTCAAGCAAGGTAAATAAAATAAGTCGATTTTCTTTAAAAAAAGACAGTTTTATTAGATAAAAGTTAACTTATTAATATATAAGGAATTTTGTATAAAAAAAGTTGAATGTATATTGAATTATATATATGTAAAAATTTCCAGGCCCTGAAGACGAATCCCTGATTCGAAACTGTAAAAATGCATTCAGTCGGCCCACTTGAAACATAAAAATAAAATAGTTTAAAAAAAAAAAATTGTTTTATTCTTGACACCGAAAACCTGTGAAACGATAAGAAGCTGCAGCAAGTTCGATAAGAAATAACTTCGTTGAGAATCGTCTACATAATTATTTGTTTCATTCAAGTATGCAGAGGTGGCGATTTCATCTGTATAAATACATAGGGGCCTAAGGAATTTGATTTGCGACTTTTATAATCTAGATCAGCGGTTCCCAACCCGTGGGCCGCGGGATGATTGGAACTGGGCCGCGGATGTCTAAGGAATGATAAAAATTATATACAGTATATTTAGGGTTATATACATATAATGGGCCTCAGCGTTTATTTTACGGAAAAAGTGGGCCGCACACCAAAAAAGGTTGGAAATCACTGATCTAGATGAATAGCCTGATTTACAGATGGGTTTAATGTATAAGCAGAAAAGGCTATATGAGGCAAAATAAAAACTTAGAATCTCAAAAAATCAATGTTCTATCGTCTGGGCATTAATTGGCTAAGGAGTGAACTTCTTCAAAACAAGACAATGGAAGTAGAAACAAAAGTATTTAAATAACATTCATGCACAGTAGCTACGATCATTCATTAAAAAAATTAAAAAAAAAAATGAATTTCTTTTGAACGATAATAATTTCAAATTGCTCTTTCAAATTTCTTGAAAAAAGGGAGAAGAAATAAAAAGAGAGAGTCTTCGTCCTCGTCGTCGTCGACGTCGTTGTAGTTTTTTTTTTTTTTAGACGCAGCCATGTGTAAACTTTAAAAACGCAAAAGATTATAAATATTAATGAAATTTTAATTGGTATCAAAAACGAATGAAAGAAAAAAAAAAAAAAGAGTGAGAGAGGATTAGTTTCATTTCTTTTTTTTTTTTTTGTATCTTATTAGAATGAGAATATACGAACGAACGAACGAATACGTAAAATTTCCCATGGAATATGTCAATTTATTTTTTTTTTATCTTTGATATAATATATTAAAATTAGGGTCCGACCGAAACAAGATTTTCAGCCGAAACCGAATATTCGGCCTCACTCTTAGTTTCGGCCGAAACTGTAACCGAAACTTGTATTTCCTATAAAAAAAAAAAACTTTCGATTTTTGGTCTTTTTCGTCATCTATGAGAATGGAATAAATATATAGGCAAGTCCCGAGACGTTAGAGGGATTTTTGTTATAATGGGTTGGCGCCCTTGTGCCCATGAAGAAGGAGGCGATTAGTACCCGAAACGTCGACAAGGCGACTTCATCTGATTTGGACCCAGATTGAAATAAAATTGTGTTTTATTTCTAATCCTGGCTGCCTATCAAGCATCAATAACAATTCAATTTTGAAACTATAGCAAACAATGTAAGAACAAAATTGAAATTTTGTTTTCAGACTTGATGATGGTCATTTAATTGACCGAAACTTAATAAATCCTGAAAATAAAAATTGTTTTAAATAAGTTAACTTCTAACATATATTTTATTAAAATAATTTTAAAATCCGATTATGAGATTTTGATGGAAATACACGTTTTGTGCAATTTTTTTTTCATTATCAACTAAGTTAACGCAGAAACTTGAGAATTAATTTCAACAATTTCTCATTTCCTTTTTTTTTTAGATAATATATCTAAGAATATAGAAAGAATAGACTGGATATTAATACACCTATAATTTTGTATTAATAATCATAAACGTTTATAGGCATTAATCGCCTCTAGTTCCGGTCTTTTCTTCTCTATTTTTCTCCTATTTTTTTTTTTTTAACCATAGATAATTTTTTTACGATTTAATAATAACCCTTGCTTTTTTGCAATTTGCATTAAATTTTGAATTCAAATTAAAAACAAAATTAATGTTGTTGTTGTTGACGTAATAACAAACAACAAGTGGAAATATGATTAATAGGTTTATATGTTAATATACTAATAAGTATTAAAAATCAACTGCTCAAATATAAAGAAAGCATTTTCAATTACAAGAGAAAGTTTTTTGGGGAGATGCCAATATTTCAAAAACTAAATTTACTTGGCGAAATTTAACGAATTAACTTGAAAGAGCATTGATTGCAAAGAAGTTATTTTTCCCCGTTGGAATTTCGAAATGAAATTTGATACTCTTTTAGAAGACATTATGGAGAGAAAATACTCGGGTTTCCAAAATCCCCAAATTCTGAAAATTTTACCCATTGGAAAGCATTGAGTTCTATCTTTTAACTTAAAGGCAATTAGCTAATTATAACAATTAAATCTCTCAAATGAGAATAATACAAATCTATATATCGCTCATTTACTGCAATATCGTCATAATTCAAAAATCACCATTTTTCAGAAACTTGCACAGCAAGGACAATACAAAATATCAGATTTTAGCTCTCACTGTACGTAGTAGGCTACTTAGGGACATAGTTTATGCAGAGATTTCGGTGTCCGTCTGTCCGTACGCATAAAAATTACGGCCTGAACTAAAGGTTGCACTAAACCTACAACTAGTAATAGGATTACAAATTATTTTAGTAAAACTCCCTTTATGTATAAAATTAATAACCTCAGTTATTTTTTAAAACGCGTTCACACGCTTGGAGATGAAAACTTTAGAGAAAAGAATTTGTCAAATTTTAGAAAAATGGCCTAGCTACTTAGTCAACCAAATAATTAACAAATACAAAGACAGACCTTGTAATAATATAATGTCCAATACAACAGAAAAAGCGCCTGTCATATATCATTCTTTGCAATATATTCCTAATGTATCAGATAGAATTAAAAAACTATTGAAAATCTATCCGCCTAATTCATAAAACCTTAAACAATGTTTTAAAAACGATTTAAAAAGCTTTTTAGCAAAATCTTAATTCATAAACCTATTTATATGTCGACACAAAAAAATCTGGTGTGACAAGCACAGAACACAACTTTCGATTACCGAAGGTAAGAGAAAGTTGTGTGCTGTGCGATCAGTCACACCAGATTTTTTTTCGCGAGCAGATAACTCTCCCTGACTTACCACCCCCCCAGTCATCCACCCTCGACGGATACTGTTTGACTTTTAAAAGACTATCTAAAAAATAGGTGAATTTTAAACAAAATCGTTGGAGCGGATTTTGAGAAAATTGAAAAAAAAAAAAAAAAAAAAAAAATACTGAAAAAGTACAACAGCAAAGTACTAGTACTTTTTGGCCGATTTTGTTTAAAAGCTTATTTTTACGAATTATGAGGGCGCCTAAATTAAATATAAAATGTCAACCTCTTAGCTCATTTCCTTCATGGTTAAAAATGTTTACACAAACAGACCATGTCGCGAAAACCGCTTTTTTGTATTCAGGGGACCTCAAAACGTGTATATCCATCAAAATCTCGACATCGAATTTTTGACATGATCCCAATACTTTCTATATATATTTCATACATATATAGGGTAAGAGAAAGTAAATAAAAAAGAATTTTTATTAATTATATTAAAAAATAAATTTTTTTTTAATTGATTCCGTTCGGGGAATATAATAATATCTTTTTAATTTTATTGCTTTTTTTTAATTGATTCTGAGAAGCGGTGACGTCAGCGGATTGTTTACTTGCTGACGGCTTGTCCTTGAGCCGAAAGCAGATGACTTAAGAAACTATCTCTTTCTCACTTGCACTCACGCTTTTCGCTCTCTCTCTCTCTTACCCGATCAATAAATCAAAAGGAAAGCAATTCAATGTATCATTAATGATTATCGTTCTTTATTTCTACTATTATTTTAAATATTTTCATCAATTTCGATGTTGCTATAAATGATTCGTTCTTTTGAATGCCCTGTTAAATAATAAGTGAACCAAGATACTAAAATCAAGAGATTATTTGGACCCTGTTATGCATTACTGTGTCAAGCGCCAAAAAAAAAATTAAAAATTGAGTTAAGCTCGGAATATTGTTTCAATTAATAGTATTTTTTTATGAAATATGTCCTAAAAAAATTTATATTTAATGTTACTTGCACAATTGACAAAAGAAATTATATAGAATCCAATGAAAACAAAATTAATTAATTTTCTCAAAACTCGATAGATAGCGCTTGATACACTAATGCGTAACAGGGTCCATTTAATTAAGCTAATTTATTAAATGCTCTCAGATTCTCTTCTACTATCTAAATAACTAAAAATATAATAAATCAAACAAAAAGCTAAGCTATTTAAAGTAGTGATCACACAAACCCACTTTCCTCTGCTAGGAGGGCATTTTTACTTTCTCTTACCCTATATATGAAATATATAGAGAGAGAAAGTATTGCGATCATTTAGTTTATAAAGCCACGGGATGGTAAATTGACAATTTTCAGTGATGTTCTTTAACTGCCGATAGAACATTCAGAGGTCTGGAATAACATTTTTTTTTTTTTTTTTTTTTTTTTTTTTTTTTTTTTTTTTTTTTTTTTTTTTTTTTTTTTTTTTTTCAATTATTTATATCCTAAGAAAGCGTCATTTTATATTTTATTAAAATCGAGTGAAAAAAATCTGGTGTGACAGGTCGCAACAGATTTTTTTGTGTCGAGATATATTATAGTTTTTACCGATATATTAGAATGCGAAAGAGAAAAATATTTATATTTTGTTACCATGGAAACCATTTCTCCTATCTTTCCTATGAAGCACAAGAGTAAAGTGTGCCTCAAACAATTTTGAGGGCAAAATGAAAATATACATTTGAAAGAGCTTCTAAAAAATAATTGATTTTTCGATCGAAAAGTCAGTATGAGCCCTCGGACTTGGTGTAGGGGTTCGCGTGCTAGCCTCGTATACTTAACACCGTGGGTTCGGACCCCAGGCAGTCCGATGATTTTATTTAAGCCATTTGGATACCAAATGGCTTAAATAGAATGCCTGGACCTCAAATAAATATATATTATTAAATAACGTTTATCGTAAAAGTCTTAAATGGCCTAAGTTGCCGAAAAGAGTGTGGATGTGATTTATGTATATATATATTATTATTTGGGGTCCAGGCATTCTTATTTAAGCCATTTGGTATCCAAATGCCTTAAATAAAATTATCGGACTACCTGGGGTCCGAACCCGCGACGTTCGGTATAGAAGGTAGGCACGCTACCGACTACTCCAAGCCCCGTGGGCATCATGGCTGGTACATCAATTAGTAAGGAACAAAATGTATATAATTAATTTTTTTATTGATTCATTAACTTCTCTTAATTGGGTGATTTCCAAAAAAGTCGATTTTTATCATATACCAAAATTTCAAACAAAACTAAAGTTGATGGTTGCACCGAGTTGGCCAATGATCTATATACCACAATAACCAGAATTTATTCTATTTTAAGGGCCAAGAATAAAAACTTGCGCCTTTTTGCGCCATTTTGAGATATTTCAATTTTTGTCAAAAAAAAAAAGGTTGTTCTTTAATTTATAAAAAATGACAAAAAAATGAAATTCAATAAAGAAAATATATTTCTAAATACATTTTGTTTGTTTTTATGTATTTTATGGCCCTTTCAAATCCTTTTACTAATAAAAATTAAAAAAAAAATGTTCATCTTCAAATTTCAGTCGAAATTCGGCCCTCTTTTGGCCAGCGACGCAGCTAGTACGATAAAAATATCTATTTGTTTTTTTGTATTTTTTAATTTTTTATACTAAAACTATATAAACCTAAAGATTAAAATTAAAAAAATTACGTTTTTTAATTTCTGCCAGGTTTTTTTGATTCTGCCCCACTGTGCGTCGTGAGGCTGGCTCTACTCTGTAGTAAGGAATAAAGTAAAGAGCGCTTCAGTTCAAACCGACATTTCGGTCAGATATACAACCATCATCAGTCCTGAGGATGGACACCATTCTGACCGAAACGTCGGCTTGAACTGAATTATTTATTCCTTACTACAAGATTTCCTGTCAGCTATCCACCTTATTCTATATATTACTCTAAAAAAAAGCCTCCCCCGTAATTTTAGAATTCAAATGTCACTGATTGCCTCCCACCATTTATCTAATTCTTTCTAAGAAATAAATTCTTCAACATCGTCGTTGTTGATTACTAAAAAAATATTTCGCTAGTGAGTGAGAACCTCTTTCATTTGTGTTTTAATTTGATTCGAACGAAGGTGATGGCGTGCCTTTTTGGCCAACCAACCACTACACTCCCCCCCTCCCCCTCCCCTCCCCCCTCTCACTCTCTCTGTGCTTGGATTAGAATTTTAATAACACTTAAAAACAGACAATAATTATACTTGACGTTAGTTTTCCTGCTCTTCTTTTGGTTCGTTCGTCTTCACTTGTTCAAGTTGAGTTCGTTGCGCTTCTGTGAATTTCATAGAGAGATAGATAGATCAAAACAGCGTGATTATAGGGTGACAACAAATTGTGACTCAATAAAAATTAGTAATGTTCAATAATCCATTTGAAATCACCAAATTCCAGGCTATGTTTCGAATTTTACCACAATATTACCTCATATTTCAAGAGTTTTAAACGGATTTTAAATTGTTTACACTTCGCAGGCAATTTCGTAGAGAAAGTTGGCGTTTTTTTTTTTTAGGTTTTTTGGAAAAACTTGAATAATTTCGTTGTTTTTAAATGCTTTTTTTATTTAACTTACTCTTTCAAGTTTAAGGGTCATTTTTGATGACAACAATTGCATGTAGCTTTTTATCAAAAGAGACTAAACTTTATTTGAAGACTCACGCTTCCTGCCTTCCTTTTTACTTTCTTTTACCCTATATATGAAATATATAGTCTATATAGAGAAAATATTCGATTCATGTCAAAAATTCGATGTCGAGATTTTGATATACACGATTTAAGGTCCTTTGAATCCAAAAAAAAAGTGGTGTTCGTTACATGGTCTATATGTGAACAAGAACAAAATGAGCTAGAAGATTGAAATTTTATATTTAAGTTAGGTACCCCCATGGTACGTGACACAAAGCTTTTGAGTACTAGTACTTTACTGAGACTTTTTCAGTTTTTTTTTTTTTTTTTTTTTCAATTTTTTCGCAAAATTTGCTCCAACGATTTATATTAAAATCCAAAAATCAATTATTTTTTAGATGCTCTTTAATTCGCATTCTCATATTCTCATTTTGCCTTCTGAAGACCACTTTACTCTTTTTTTTTTTAATTTATTTTCGGCGGCCAGTGGCCATTGCCAACATAAAAGAGTACATACAAATACACTTTACTCTTGTAATCCTTAGAAAAGATGGTTGCTATGGTAACAAAATATAAATATTTTCCCATGTTTATAAATTTCACATCTTGAATTTTATTTTATATCGGCGGACACTAAATATAAATCGACACAAAAAATCTGGTGTGAAAAGCACAGAACACAACTTTCGATTACCGAAGGTAAGAGAAAGTAGTGTGCTGTGGGCCAGTCACACCATATTTTTTGAAATAGAATGAGATCAAAGGGATATTGAAAAGAGAATAATTAATAGGGCCATAAAATAGTAAAGAATAAATACTATACGTTTTTTATTTATTTATTTATTTATTTATTTATAAGGCAGCAGCAATAAAGCTGATAATCCCATTTTGTACAGGTTGTATTTTTTTTTTTTTTTTTTTTACATTCAAAACATTGCAATACATTTTATTTTATTACTCCTCTCCTTACATCAACCCCAATACTCAATTTTAATAATTTTAAGAATAATTTAGATACAGTGACATAGATTTCTTGTTAATATCAATTTTGTTTTAATTTAGTCTATTTTTGAAAACATTCAAATTATTTGTTTGTCTCTCCCATCTAAGAGAGAGCATTATTTATTTTTACTTAACAACAAGTGAAATCATTTTAGGTTCTAATTTATTTAAACGATAGATTTGCGATGGAGATATTAGAATGTATTTAATAGTTATTTCCAAAAATAGCCGGTGACAATGCCTGGAGGGGAGGTGCAGGCGCCACTTCCCCCTCCGCTCGCCGTTTCTTGATCTCGAATTAATAGATAGACGTTATAAAAAATAAAAACTCTGCATATTGAATTGCGTACAACTCGCAAACTACGGCCCCAAACAAAAAACAAAATATAAATTAACAAATGGTTTATAAATTCAAATGTCCCGTACTGTCGGAAACTAAATATATCTCGACACCAAAAAAAAATCTGGTGTGACAAGCACAGACCACAACTTTCGAATACCGAAGGTAAGAGAAAGTTGCGTGCTGTGCGACCAGCCACACCAGATTTTTTAATACAAAATAGATTAGAGCTTTTCGAGACATCCTATGTCCTAATCAAAAATTCTTGATCACAATATTATTCTTAGGCATTTATTATTATTCTTTTTTTTTTTTTTTTTCTACTTAATACTTAATACATACAGGATGTGCGTGTGAGATGTTCAGTTCCCTCCCCCTCACACACTCACACGCATGCTCAAGCAATTAATATATAATACACACACACACACACACACACACACGCGCACATACACATGGATAAGCACAAAACACAAGGACAAAGGATATTAAAATTACGTTGACAAATTAAAAAAAAAAAAAATTTTCGTTTGTTTCGATTGAATGAAAAGATATCAAAAAAATAATAATAATATTCCAACTAATTATGACTGAATAATAATAATAATAAATTTCCGAAATTATATAAAATGAACAAACTAAATGAGAAAGAGATAGGAGAGGGAATTAGCAAATGATGAACAAAAATCTGGTGTGAACGGTCACACAGCACACAACATTCTCTTATCTTAGGTAATTTAAAGCTGTGCTCTATGCTTGTCGCACCAGGTTTTTTGTGCCGATAGATCTATATATTTAATTTCCGCCGATATATATATATATATATTTTTTTATAAACACTCACCTTTTTTCTCATTCACACTCACACACACTTCACACAGTCTTTTCGGCAACTCAGGCCATATAAGACTTTGGTATCCGAAATGGCTTATAATAAAATCATCGGACTGCCTGGGAACCGAACCCGCAACCCTTGGTATACAAGGCCAGCACGCTAAGCCCGAGGACTTGGGAATTCAAGTTGTAAACTTTATAAACATGGGAAAATATTTATATTTTGTTACCATGGCAACCATTTCTCCTATCTTTCCTATGAAGTACAAGAGAAAAGTAAATAATAGTAAAAAATAATAGTAGTATATAATATAATATTCTAATATGAATCGGTTATATTTATCTATCTTGTACAGTAATTTTGTTTTCAGACTTGATGAATTAAAGCACTTTGAGTAGATTAAAAGCTAATTTTTTAATATGTTATTAATCACTATCAAATACGTATAAAATAAAATTTTGAAGCAGATCTGACACAGGGTTATCGTGTAATTAATTTTTAAAAAATTGAAATTTAACATGTAGCCTATGGGGAATAACGACGAAACGCACACATATCGAATTATATAGGCATCTGTGCAAATGATACAAAAACAAAAAAACTTACATTTTATTAATTCACTTCCGAGGAATACGTTAAAAATAAAACCAAAAGTTTCTGCCGACCGCTTTTAAAGATATTTTAACAAGAAAGTCAAAAAATTCTCCAAAATGACAGTCGCTAATATTTAAAAATAATGAATTCTCGAGAGTCAGACCAGCCTGGCAACGTCGCATAGCATAAGTGTCTTATCTCTATGTCAGATACATTTTTTTTTCAATTTTACAATATTTTTTCTCGCAAATCGTCCATTGTGTTTAAACTGATTTGCATTAAACATTGTAATATATTAAATAAAATAAAATTTAAGGCGTTTAAGATTTAAAATAGATAGTTGATGAATGCAATGTTGCCAGTTCTATATTACGTGAAAAACTACTCAAGTCGAAAGTCATTCATTTATTATTTTTGGTAATTAAATTATTAACTTAATCAATTATAAACTATGATAGGTCACGACTAAATTATAATAAGGAATTTTGGCATTCAAATTTTTAATTTTATTTAAAAAAAAATTTAGATTCTATTATGACTTACGATGTACTATCCGAACAACCTTAAATTAAAAAAAAAAAATTAAAAATCTGGTGTGAAAAGCACAGAACACAACTTTCGATTACCGAAGGTAAGAGAAATAGAGAAAGTTGTGTGCAGTGCGACTATCATACCAGATTTTTTTAAATAAGCTAATCAATTTCCTGAAGTTCTGGAGAGTATTTTGCTAAAAAATCCATTACTGAGTTGCTAGCATTCAAACTTGAATTAATTTCTACTAGCGAGTCCATTTTTTTCGCACATATTTTTTTTATCATTTGTTATTAGGTATTTTATTTACTTCTAAGATTAAATTTTATTAATTCTAAATTCAATTGCCTCCGATGGGAATAATAAACAACAAATTCAATTGCGTTAAGACATTTCTTCTTCAATCTGTCATCTGTCAATCACAGAGGAAATTTACATAATATTTTTTTAATTCTTAAACAATCTTCATTTTATGATAGGATGCTATTACTTTTTTCCAATAAATATCTCATTATATATTGAAGAGATCAATGGAGACACACACCTCAAATACAGCAGGCCACGGGCATTGAAAGATTATATTGATTTGTTACGCATTAGTGTCTCAAGCGCCAAAAAAATTAAAAATTGAGTTAAGCACAGAATATTGTTTCAAATGCTATAATTAATAGTATTTTTTATGAAATATGTCCTAAAAAAATTTATATTTAATGTTACTTGCACAATTGACAAAAAAAAAATTATATATAATC
>JAKCPI010003677.1:0-77985 GCA_023213315.1 Euborellia annulipes | reverse complement strand
CCTTAACTAGATGCACGATGTCTTTCATCCAACCGCAGATGCAGTAATCTAGGGGTGTTATGGAAACATACCACTCGCTTCATTTGTCTTTTCAAATTGCCATATCTCTAATTATGAATTTCATCCCCATTAGTTTATTTACATTTTTTGTTCAAAATCATGTCAGGATTCACCTCCATAAACCGGGAGAAAACCTCATGACTCACCCTGTATATTAATTCTTTTTCTTTCTCCAATAAAATAGCTTATTAAAATATATATATTTTTTTAAATGAATTTTAAATAATGGAATGGAATTTACAAATTAAAAATTTTCGTTTTTCTGATGACTTTTATTTTATTTACGAGAAACCATAGCCATTCCACTTATTAATTAATTTCATAATGATTTCTATATGAGCATTTATGAAAAAAAAATTATGCATACGTACCAATATAAAATTCTATTTAATTTCACTTCCAGCCTATCAAAAATTTAGTTTATAATCATCATTTTTTCTTTGTTTTTTTTTTTTATTATTTTTTTTGGAATTAAAATTGGTTCATTGTGAGACGCTCCATTAGCATTTTTAATTCGCATGCTTTGAGCTTATAGCAATTACCAGATAGATATTAATCTTGCTCATCACAGCCCCCCTTCGCAAAGAGACGCAAACCATTTACCTTTATGACATGACCTCTTTTAATTTTATATTCTCTAATGTTTAACGCGTTCAATATCATTTATTATTATTATCACTTTTTTCTTACTTAAGGTACATGACTTTTCTCATCTTCCATTCCATTATTTAAATTCTATTAAAAAAATGTCGGAGAAAAGAAAGTAATATATTGACTAGTGGAAATTTTTTTTACTGCATTTTCCATTAACAAGAGAAATAAGCTTTGATGGTTGGTTATGACCTAGACTAAAACAATTAATTAATTTAAATAAGTTTTTTGTTGAACTTCAGAGCCACAACCTTTGATTATTGAGATTGTCAAAAAATGAGGTTTAGTATTTACAGTAGTTTAAATTAATTTCCCTTTTTTTGCAGGTTGAATACTAAATTGGATTATTTGGTTTGCATGCATTGCTAGTCTTTTTGCTTTTCCCTTACTATCCTAGTACTTTTATTTATTTATACAAGTATATACCGGTATAGTACCTGGATAAATTATTAGACACACTGCGATTTTTACTAAAATGTCTAATAATTACGTATTAACTTATATTTGATGCAATTACTATCATGTTTATTTACATAATACTTATTGTTTTATTTGATTTTTATATCTATTTTTATTATATGGCAAAATTGAGGGCAGAGTATAGCGTACACAGGTATGAACCTGTTCAGTTCTGGGTGTGGACGCTCTATTGTTGCTTTCTTCGCTTACTTTACTAATTTCGTATTATTGACTTCAAAAGCCACTTATTTACTTTTTTTCCAACCAAATATTTGTTGTATAGTTCATGTTATTATGTTATTATCTAGATGGCTCAGACTTATATATGTACATTGTTCTTTTTTCCTATTGTTGTTTTTGCTAACGATTAAAATATTTATCTAAAATCCTCTCTGAATTATTTCCTAATATTAAGAACCCAAATAAGCGATATAACAACTGGCGACGAGGATTGTGGAAAATAAAACAATTTAAATACATTGTATTTTTCCGAAATTATTTATAAAATAAAATGGGAGAAAAAACATTTACTCTGGAAGAAATTCAAAAATTATTAAATCAAGTTTATGAATTGGGAGTGAACGTTAACCAAGGAAATAATTTGAATAATAAGGATTTAAACACGGAGAGGTTAGTGCAATCTTTATCATCTCGCATAAATGAATTTATTTATGATCCAGAGCAAGACCAAACATTCGATATATGGTTTCAACGGTATGAAGATATGTTTAAATTGGATGCAGCAAATTTGGACGATGCCACGAAGGTTAGATTATTAAATTCTAAACTATCAAGTAAAGTATTCAAAAGATATTCTGATTTGCTGTTGCCGTTAAAGCCAAATGAACAATCATTTGAGGATACTATAAAAAAATTAAATAAACATTTTGGTAGAATTACATCTCTATTTAAATTAAGGTATGAGTGTATGAAAATAGCTAAAAGTGCCAAAGATGATTTTGTATCTTATGGAGCTAAGGTAAATGCACACTGTGAACGAATTGAATTTAAAAAGTTAACTTTAGATCAATTCAAATGCTTAATATTTGTTTGTGGATTACAGTCTTCATCAGATGCCGAATTACGAGTACGAATTTTAGCAAAAATGGATGAAAATCCGGACCTTAATTTACAACAAGCCATTGAGGAATGTCAACGATTTATTAAAATTAAAGAAGAAGCCAAAATGATTGAAAAAGGTACAGAGAAAAATCAAATAAACGTCGTTAATTTTAAAGGTAAGGAAAACTTTAATAAAGCCAATGTGCAATTTAATAAACCAATGAAAAATCAAAATAATCAAAATAGAATTCCACGTTATCCTTGTAATCGATGTGGAAACGCACATTTTGTTCGCGATTGCAAATTTTTGGATCATAAATGTGAAAAATGCAAAATGATCGGACATAAAGAAGGATTTTGTAATAGACCAAAGCAAAATATTGATTATAAAAATAAGCAAGTCTATTATAAATTCAATAATAATAAAAATTTTGAAAATAAATCGAATTCGAATCACATAATCTCGTTTTGTGGGAGTGACGCGAAAAGTAAAAGAAAATATATATCAATTTTCATAAATGATAAATTAGTAAAATTGCAAATTGATTCCGCTTCGGATATAACATTAATTTCAAAGAATACTTGGAAGGAGATAGGTTGTCCTACATATAAAGTCACCGATCACCTAGCGAAAAATGCTTCCGGTGATAGTATAGAATTAATAGGCGAAATAAACCCGGAAATTAAATTTGAGGGAAGTTTATTTCAAGAAACAATATATTTAACTAAAAATTTAGATTTACTTGGGATCGACCTGATTGAAAAGTTTAAGCTATGGGATGTACCTTTTAATAAAATATGTAATAATATTAGAAATAAAGATGATATTTTAAATTTTGATAAATATATAAATAGTTTAAAAGAAAAATATAAAAATATTTTTAAAGAGGGACTAGGGCATTGTACTAAAACAAAGGCAACATTTGAATTACGCCCTGGTGCAAGTCCTAAATTTTGTAAAGCTCGACCAGTAGCCTATGCGGCACGATTGGAGGTGGAAAATGAATTGAACCGATTAGTAAATTTAAATGTTATTTCCCCAGTGAATTATTCGTCTTGGGCAGCTCCGATAGTCGTCGTGAAGAAGGCAAATGGAAAAATAAGAATATGCTCGGACTTCTCCACGGGATTAAATGATGCACTACTTTTACATCAACACCCTTTACCATTACCTGAAGATATATTCAATACGCTTAATGGAGGTAAATATTTTTCTATAATCGATTTAGCAGATGCTTATCTTCAAATAGAGATTGAAGAAAAATTTAGAAATTTACTCACTATTAATACCCATAAGGGGCTATATCAATATAATAGATTGCCATTTGGAATTAAATCCGCACCGGGAATTTTTCAGCAAGTGATGGATGCCATGTTAGCTGACGTTCCAGGGGCGGTAGCGTATCTAGATGACATCCTTGTTATGGGACGAGACGAAAATGATCATAAAAATAATTTAGAAGCTGTATTAAAGCGAATTGAGGAATATGGGTTAAGAATTCAATGGGAAAAATGTAAATTTTTTAAGACGGAAGTAAAATATTTGGGCATGATCGTAAATAAAGAGGGACACAAACCAGATCCCGCGAAAATTGAAAAGATTTTAGAAATGCCTGCACCTAGCGATGTTTCAACGCTTAGATCATTCCTAGGATTAATTAACTTTTACGGGAAATTTTCAAATGAACTCGGGAAAATGCGAAAACCTTTAGATGAATTACTAAAGAAAAATATTAAATGGCATTGGTCTCCCGAATGCAATAATGCGTTTTTAAGAATAAAAGAAATTTTAACATCCGACTTATTATTAACACATTATGATCCGAATTTGGACATTATTGTTGCTGCTGATGCTTCGCAGAATGGAGTTGGCGCGGTAATTTTACATAGATTTCCGGATGGTTCGGAAAAAGCCATAGCGCATGCTTCCTATTCATTAACGCCAACCGAGAGAAAATATAGCCAAATCGAGAAAGAGGGATTAGCGTTAGTATATGCGTTAAAGAAATTTCACAAATATGTATATGGAAGACATTTTACGTTACTTACGGATCATAAACCGCTGTTATCTATATTCGGTTCGAAAAAAGGAATACCCGTTTATACACAAAGTAGATTACAACGGTGGGCTACAATAATGCTAAATTATGATTTTACTATTGAATATAGAAAAACTTTAGAATTTGGCCAGGCCGACGCCCTGTCAAGACTAATTGCAAGACATGAAACCACAGAAGAAGATGTTGTAATAGCTTCTATAAAAATTGAAAAAGATATATTTTGTACTGTTTCAGAGGGAATACAAGCTCTCCCAGTCACCGCTGAAATGATTAAAGATTATACCAGGAAGGATAAATGTTTAAGAAAAGTTTATAATTGTATTAATAATGGATGGCCAGAGAAGTTAACTGATAAAAATTTATTGGCATTTAAAAATCGAGAAACATCTCTGTCTATTCTTAATGGTTGTATTTTGTTTAATGAAAGAGTAGTAATACCCTATTTGTTACAGGAAAGAATTTTAAAACAATTTCATAAAGGACATCCAGGAATTGTCCATATGAAAGCACTAGCACGAAGTTATATCTATTGGCCAGGTTTGGACGCAGATATTGAAGAACTTGTGAAGAATTGTAGTAAATGTGCAATGGTAGCAAAGGCTCCAAGAAAATCCGATCCATGTCCATGGCAAACCCCTGAGAAACCATGGTCACGAATTCATGTTGACTTTGCTGGGCCAATAGACGGTCTAAGTTATTTATTAGTTGTGGATGCATACTCAAAATGGCCAGAAGTATTCATAATGAAGAAGACGTCATCCGCCGCAACTATCAATAAATTACGAACTTTATTTACTAGATTTGGAATGCCAGAAATTTTAGTTTCAGATAACGGAACGCAATTTTCTTCAGCAGAATTCCAAGAGTTTTGCCAAATAAATGGAATTGAACATATACGATCACCCCCATATCATCCACAATCGAACGGTCAAATAGAACGGTTCGTGGACACTTTCAAAAGGTCCATTAAAAAATTGAAAGGGGAAGGATCACTTCAAGAAATAATTGATATTTTTTTATTAACATATCGGAATACTCCAAATTCAAATATAAAAATCAATAATTTAAATAAAAATGTATCTCCCGCTGAGGCTCTTTTAGGAAGACCCTTACGCACGTCATTCGACTTATTAAAACCTGAAAAGGAAGAAAACGAGCATGAACATACTCCCAACCAAGAAGAAGGAAAATTCAGGTTATTTCGAAAAGGAGATTTTGTTTACGCTCGCGATTTCAGAAACAAAACGAAATGGAGGTCGGGGCGAATCATAAAGAAAATAGGTAATGTAATTTATGACGTCGATGTCGGGGAAGAGATATGGCGACGACATGTCAACCACCTTCGAAACCGACATACGAAAAATAAAGAAAATGCAAATGAGTTATTCAGTAATTTTTATTTAATCCCACTAAGTAGAGATCGAGGAGAGGACACCGAAAATGCTGTCATCCAAAATGAATCCGATTCGTCTACTGTGGAAGGTGATCCTGCCAGTGGAGCAAATCCGCCACCACCAGCAGAAGGTCCCGATGACATCGCCTCACAACAATCAACTATAATGCCTCGGAGGTCGTCCCGGATTCCAGTGAGACCTCAGAGACTCTCCATTGACTCGAAATTAAAATCTTATGATCCACCTAGATAATAAATTTTGCGAGGGAAGATGTTGTATAGTTCATGTTATTATGTTATTATCTAGATGGCTCAGACTTATATATGTACATTGTTCTTTTTTCCTATTGTTGTTTTTGCTAACGATTAAAATATTTATCTAAAATCCTCTCTGAATTATTTCCTAATATTAAGAACCCAAATAAGCGATATAACAATATTACTAATATTAAAATTTATGTCCAATACAGTCATTTTTGTTTTAATTATTTAAAATAAAATACTTTAACAATTACCATGTTTTATTTGTGATACACTTATGTTATTAAGTAGACCACATGTTTATATTATATTCATAACTATTTCTATAATAAAAAACGAAATTTCATTGGCTAGTAATCAAAATTTGCTGTAGGTCGTCTAATAAATTGGCCAGGGACTGTAATTTATGCATAAAGTGAGAAAATCAGAAAGAATTGATTTTAAAAGTGATTTTAAAATTCTATAAAACTGGAAAATAATTCCCGACATTCTTTTTAACCTCAGACAGTCCGATACAAATATTTATTTAAATCGTTTAGATACCAAATGGTATAAATAGACGATGCTATGCATGAAGGAACCAAGCGCCATTGTGATCGAAATTGAGATAAGACCGCCATCTTTTAGGAAAAAAGAAGATCCACCTCTTTATTTAAACATTATTACTCTGTGCACTTTTTTGTATAAAACAAGAAAAAAGTTGGTTTTGTGCAAATGAAATGCCCCTTATCTCAGATTTAGGTTAATGACACTTGGTTCCTTCATGCATAACATCGTCCAAATATGCCTGGATAATAATTGTATACTTATAAAATTTATAATACAGAGATAAGAGCAAAAAAATATAAATTAAAATATTTTTTAAATTTATTAATAGGCTATCCTAAACTTTTTTGACCGAGGCACGGTAAAAGGTTTTAAAATTTTTTCCGAGACCCACCTTATGAAAAAAAAACAAACATTTATTTACATTTTGATTTTTTTAATAAAAGTTGTTTAATTCATACACAAAAATTTTATAAGCTCTATGAAAGAATACAAATACACACTTGGCCGCTATTCCTAGTGACTGTTGTAAAAAAAAATATGTAAAAAAATTTTTTTATCCCCCTCCCCTCTGTGGCCAAAGGGGTTGACATATTAAAAATTAATATTGATAACCTAAAAGCCAAGGGGAGAGGGTTCGAATCTCAGATCAAATCATTTGGATACCAAATGTGCCTTGATAATTTGTATCGTAATAAATTTAACAATAAAATTTTTTAGAAGTTTTGTAGTAGCCTGAGGCACTCTCTCACTTTTAGGTTACGCCCCCGTTTGTCTGTATTATATATTTCTATGTATCATTTTAAGTAGAGATATATAAATAAATACGCTTTTTATGGGGATTGAAACAAGGCCAGATGACCCATTAAGTGTGGGAGTATTTTAAAACAAAACACAGATACATACATTAAAACAAATAATAGAACAAAGTTAGAACATTTATTGTTTCAAAGTTAAAGCAATTAACAACAGACCCATTAAAGAAAAAAAAAAAGAATATCCCCTTTATTTTGATTAAACTAGGTAAATCCTTTAAAATGATCGCTCTGTCGCTTCGGGCTATCCATATGTGTTCCTGGGAGCAGCTGTTCTTTGAGAGGGTGGGGGATTGAAGTCCGGCCACTAAGCTAAAGAGATCCCTCTGGATGGCCTGGATGGGTGACTGTAAGCCTCTTGCCACCAAAATTGCAGCCCCAAAAGACCCAGGACGCTTGTTTACCTTTCGGCTTATCCTCTGGCTTCGAGCCTCACTCTCTTTATTTTCCTCTCTTCTCTCTCTCTCTCTCCCTCTCTTTCTCTTTTCCGGATTCTCATCTTACATCTACCATTTATTTTTGATACTCTTCTTTTACACTCGAATGGAGATTGAAGTAGAATGGCACGAAACTAGTATATTATTTTCTTATCATAAATAATACATTAAAAGTCTAAATGCATCATCATGACAAGTGCTGTTTTGTTTCATAATGCGAGATTATTTGAAAATTAAGAAATTTAATAATTATTAATTTCATACAAAAATGTGTGCGTACCATGTATTTTTAATATTTTTAACTCATTAGGCGATTTGTTTTTTGAAGCCATTTTGATTTAAAGTTTTGCATTTATAATAAGCTTATAAAGTTTTTATCTTTATTTTCCCTCGGTTTAATCCTTTTGATTTAAAAGTCAAGATATGTAGGTTCGGTTCCCAGACAATCGAATGAAATTATTTTTTAATTGGTAAAAAGCATAGCAATTTTACAATAAGGTAAATTGCAAAAAGAAAAACTTTTAAAAATATATGGCTATTTTTTTTTAATTAAGGTCTTTTTAGTCTTTGGAGGCCATTTATTTTATTTTATTTTTATGCAATCAATTGAAATAAATTGGGTCACGTGAGACGTGATGCAAACCCCTGAACCCTATATTAAATTACTGATTATTTATTATAAAGGTTTTGATTTTGCCAAGGATATTTTATTTTAGAAGTTTGAGAAAATTAAGAGGACCTTAGGGGTTTTTGAATTATTAAGCTTTTGATGATTAAATAGAGGTCATTTAATGGTGCATGGTTGAGTAGGATTAGTGCGATTTCAAATCGGGAAAGATACGTCTATATACTCGATTATGATTTATTCTTAAGCGATTAATTAAAGGGATTATATAAATAGATCTGGATGATTTCGGAAATATATCAAACAATGGTGGTCCAGAGGCAAGCCCCTCACAATCAATGCTTTGAAATTTTACAATGGGAAGTTTTTCACAATTTTTAAGTTGTGAGCCAATAGGAAGGTCCACTAAAAGATTTTGGGTCAGTCGTATTCGCCATCCAAAGCTTGAAACAAGTGCCTGAACGGTAATACATTCAAGTGCAAAAGGCAAACTCCCCACTGCAGTGGTCTTTTAATTTCTCCGGTCATCACCCGAACGCGCAGCCGTACTTGACGCTGTAATACCTCATTTTTATATCCATTGCGCTACCTCAAATTAAAAGATACAACATTTTCAATAATACATTGTCTATTTATAACTCTAATATAATTTATTTTCACTATAGCTGTCAAATAGCCAACTCTTTTGATAATTTAAAAAAATTCATAAAATCCTGTGATTTTTGTGAAATTTCAAAATTTCAAGTGTATTGCGCGAGCTGCCGGTTAGGTATAACTTTTTTTCTTTGTTGCATTTCAATTACCTATCATAGAGGCAAGTTTTTTTCAGTATAGCGTGAAGAAAAAAAATATTTTTTTTTCAGCCCACCCTAATGTACAGTGAGGGTCAATATTAAGTCCCACCCGTGCGTTTTCTACTTGTGATTATTTCATTGTTTTTAAAAAAAATATTATATATTTTTTAATGGAAACTTTCATGGTTCAAACCTAGAAAATTTCCAATAAAGATTTTCATTTTCTTTTATAAAAACAATGAAGTAATCACAAGTAGAAAACGCATGGGTGGGACTTAATATTGTCCCTCACTGTACATGTTCGAAGTGGAGCTCTTTGATCAAACCATATATTTTGTCGGACAAATAGTTTTTTTTCAATAATATTAATAATTTTCTTAAGATTTAATGAAAACCTCCATAAATAATAATACATTTTTGAGAATGGTCAAATTGAAATATTATATCCCTGCTACTCCTGTTAGCTACCACAATCTGGTCGTCTCATCAAAATGAAACTACTCACGGAAAATTAGCTTGATAGTATTTATACAAGTTATTACAACTTGTAAAAATGGGCCTGGGATCCTGGACTATAAGTTTATAAAAAAAAAAAAAAAAAAAATCATTAACCCATGAATTTTGTTGGTGTTTATTGAAAATTTTTTAAAGGAGGTAGTTCGAGGTGAAAATATTTACAGTTCTCTTTTCATGCACTATGGCATAACTAAAAATGCTTTCGATAGATCAGGATAATGCGGGCTTTTTACTTATGCATCTATATAGGAAAAATTTATGTACGTTTTGAAAAAATTTTTTACGCCTTTATAAGCATGCAAAAAAACAATGAATCGAAAGAGATCAAGAGCCCTCGGGCTTTGCGTAGTTAGTAGCGCGCCTGCCTTGTATTCGAAGGGTCGAGGTTTCGCATCCCAGACAGTCCGATGATTTTATATAAGTCATTTGGATTCCAAATGGCTTCTTTTTCCTCGATTCGGACCACTGCGAGGGGGGGGGGCTGATATAAATGTCGGAGGCAATTCCCCCCCCCCCCCCCCCTCTAGCCCGTAGCGCCTCAATGATTAAAATGGTGGTAAATAAAAACCACGTGCATCTCGGTCTCCTTTGACTTGCGCCCCCAGCCCAACTGCGCCCGTGAAAGGCGCCTGTTTTGCCACGCCCTTGTTCCGGCTCTGATATTAAATACAAATTTACTCATGATTATTATAGCTCTTGTTATTTGTCAGTTTTACACTGTGCTGATGAAGGGTAATTCATGAAAATTGTACCCATCCATCAAACCAAGTAAAAACCTATTCATTATAAATGCTCCTTGTTATTTAGAGCTATTAGGAGATGGATAAATAAAAAAATCTATTCATCAAAAATTTGCTTGGTATTCACCTACATAGTAAAAAATTTCTTATATTTCTTGACCAATTAATTTAAAATATTTTAATATAGATATATTCACAATTACCATGCGTTTATTGTTATATGATATTTTAATACCGGTATGTACTTTAAAAATATTATTTTTTTTTTTTTAAATTTAAACAATTTTTTCTAATACATTCATGAAAAATAAATTATTATTATTTTTTTTTAGGAGAATTAAAACAGTTTAATTATTTATAATTTTATTGAACGTAAAGCTACATATCAAACAAATAATCCTAAAATAATCCTAATGTTTTTGTTGGTTTTTTTAAATAGAATTAATTGGATTTATATATATACATCCCAGTTCTCAGATGTTAATTTTAAAACGTATAATACTTTTCAACAGCTACAAACAATTCACATACTTTTCCAATCGAGAGAAAAAAAATATCGTTTTTTCTTTTTAATAGTTTTTTTTTTTTTTATATTCGAACACCGTCTAGACGCTCATCATCTCGGCTATCTAAATTTAGAGAGCATTCTCCGTCCTTCTCCCCACAGCCAGGTCTATGAAAAGAAATAAAGAATTCCTTGCGAAAAAAAAAGAACAAGACAGACACAGACAAGTTCGATCCCCGGCTAAAGCATCAAGCAGCAGCCCCTGGACCAAGACGAGACAGCCCCAAGGAATTTGTGGGATGAGGCGGGAAAGGCACTTTTGGAATCCTTTATCCCTTTTCCCTGGCTTCCTGTGGTCAGAGGTGGTCCATCCGGACTCGGGATGCTGCTCCTTATATATATAAAAGAGATAGAGAGATAGAAGCCAATGCTCTTCTTTGTCGAGGCCAAGCACACATTCCTCACACTGAATCACCTATTTATTGGATTGCCTTATTATATACGATTTTTTATAACTAAAATTTTAATTAAAAAAATACTTACCACGGTCGATTAATAATTTTTTGAATGCTTTTCACTATTGACGTATTTCTTAATCCTGTTTTATCAATATTTTAAACATACAAGCAATATAATCCTCTTTTTTAACTTTGCCCATAGGTTGGGCAGATAAAGTTAATGTAATCGTAAAAAAAATCGAAATTTTTCTGAAGCTGCCAAAATGCGTTTTGAGGTCCCCTGAATCCATTTAAGTAGTTTGTGGAATGATGTCTGTGTGTCTGTGTGCATAGGCGCCGGAACTGGGGGGGCAGGGTACTTGCCCCCCTGGCATCCTACAGGGGGGGGGCAGAGGGGGGCAAAATTTCTTCTTTTATTTCATTTATTTTTAAAAATGATATATTTTTACTTTTGAAAAATAAAATCTTCTAAATTAAAAAAATTAAAAGAGTAAGAAATTCATTTTTTTTTTTAAATTTTTTAAAAAATTTTTTAAAAAACTCTCACCAAATTTTTTAAAATTTTAATTTTTTTAAAATTTTGATTTTTTTTAAAATTTTTAAAGTTTTATACCAGATTTGTTTTTGTTTTATACTATTTGAACATATTAAATTATTTTAATTTTCTAAAAAATTTTTTTGCCCCCCCCCGATTCAAATTCGTTCCGGCGCCCCTGTCTGTGTGTATGTCTGTGGTAATTTTTTTCGTCAACGAAAACTCAAAAACTATTCATCCAATTGTTTTGAAATTTCGCACACATAAACTAGAGGTAAAGGACAAGTAATCTCTGCAATCAAGCAATAATCTTATTAATTTTCTTGTATAGTTTCGGATCAACGATAAATTTTTAAAATAAAAATCTTGCATTCTCCATTAGTATGGTATTCATTATTTATTTTTTACTTTTTGTGTTTAGAAAAAAATTCAGCCAATTTCGAAAGTAAACTCAAGACTCTAAAATTAAATTTCTCAAGTTTTTTTTTTTTTTTTTTTTTGTCTTTTCGTCTTTCAACTATAAAAAATTCAATTTTAAAACTTTAGTTGAATTTGCATTGCAAAAACATAATTTATTTATTTAAATTCTTTACGCCCGTTAAAATCTTTCAAAAGACAGAAATTAAATTATTTATTTTTTTATATTTAAATGAAAATTTAATGTCACATCACTAGAGGTAGATTAATATATTCCCATTAATTGAATTAAAACCTTATATAATATAAGATAATGATTTAATAGAGAATGTAGGCGGTAAACGGTGTATAATTATAAGGGAAGGGGCTCTTATACGTCTTCATTAGTCCAAGGGACTTGATTAGAAACTGCCCTTGGAAGGAAGACCAAGACAAGGAAGGACCGACAAAACGACAGCCATTTATAAATATTTAGTAGCTAGAATAGAATTCAGGACAACTTTAGGCCCAAATAGAACTGAATAATATTATTGAGGGGAGGGTCAAGTGAGAATTGAGTTACGCATTCTGCATATTCCAAAGAGATGGTCTTTAGTTTATAAACAATGGAAAATAAATAATAATAAATAAGAGAGAGAGAAAGAGATGGCTCTCTTGTCAATCCACATTTGATAATAGAGTTGTATATTTGTCTAGAATGATTATACATACTGTAGTTTGAAAACTTTTGTAAATTTATTTTCAGTAAATTTCAAAATATTTTTATCCGATTTTAAATTTATTTATTACATTTTATGATAAACTCATATTTGAATTAATATTTTTAATAATATTTAAAATCCTAATTAGCAACTTTCCCTAAAATCCTATAGGGTCATGAACGAATAAAAATTTATTTTCAGTAAATTACTTCAGTAAAGTAGTACTAGTACTCTTTCGCCGATTCTGTTCAAAAGCTTCGTATCATGTGCCAGAGGGGTTCCTAACTTAAATATAAAATTTCCACCTCGCTTAGCTCTTTTGGTTTTTGAAAAATTTTGTTCACAGACACACATACAACACACACAGACACAAACACACACATAGACAGGCCATGCAGGGCGGAACTAGGAGATTTTTAGGGGGTCAAAATTTAATTTGCCGCCCCCTTCTTAAAATTTTCTATACAAAATTCATATCATTTTACCTTTTTTTTAGTAAATCTTTCTTAAATTGCCGCCCCCTGATATCTGCCGCCCGGGGCACACGCACCCACTGCCCCCCCCCTAGATCCGGCCCTGAGGCCATGTTGCGAAAACAATTTTTTTGTACTCTGCGGACCTCAAAATGTGTATACCTATCAAAATCTCGACATCGAATTTTTGACATGAATCCAATACTTTCTCTTTCTATTATATATAGCTATACATATAGGTAAGAGAAAATAAAAAAAGTTTAATAAAAAATTGTGAGTCTGGAAGGGTCCTTTGAAAAAAATACAATATTTGTAGGTCTATATCTGGCACCTGCAGTATTTTAAAAATATTTTTGTGTTTAGTGGAGGGGGGCTGGGGATCTCGCAATATGAATTCGACCTCCTTCGTACCCATTATTTGTCACAGTCCTGTGAATTTTCAATAATATATCTAGCAAAACGGGAAAGATTTGCAAGCTGGTTGCATATTTTTTATTTACACAAATATAGAGATTATATATATACAACATTATATTACATTACATTACATATATACAATACAAATATACAGATCCACCAAGTAGTCTATATATACAAAAATAATTAAATTATAATTTAAAGTTTAAACTCTAGCAAATGCAATATTCAGAATATCGATTTCTGTTTCTATCTAGTTTCCCAAAGACCAATTCGTATAACAGGGTTGGAAGTTTGTACACATTTGCATGTATGTTTGTTTATATATAGTTACCTTGGACTGTCGAAAAGGAAGGAAGAAGGGGGAGCCTAGCACGTGCCCTACCATTTTCTCTCTCTCTCTCAATTGAAGATAGGTTGAGTGAGTTTGGTGTTGTTTATGTCCTTCTCCTCCTTAAGTGTCTACTATCTGTACATACTGTATATAGACAAAAGTTGAATGACCGCAGAGCATCGCCTCCTGAAATAGACACAAGGGCTCCATTCCAGACGGGTCTCGAGCCAATGAAGCGGCGCCCTCTCCCATCCCATCCCATCTCATCACACTCATCCCACAGGAGTAGACGTTTCGAAAGGATTTCTGGAATTGGAAATGCTCCTAATAGCTTCTTATTACTCTATTTATATTGTATACACACACATTTACTTCACAACCGGATACTAATTACTATTATAATAGTCGCTATTTATTCAATTTATTCACAAAATAGATTTTTTACACTCCAATAAAATCATGAGATTAAATTGCAATTGGGTATTAAAAAAAAAAAAAAAATTAGGAGACAATTTATTTAGTCTGACTTTTCATATCCACTAATTGCGGGGTCGGGTTTGTTGATCCTAAACTCCTACTCCCCTCTATTTGTCACTTTCTATAGATCTGTTCTTCTTTACTTGCTCAATGCGTATAAAACCTAATTTCGAATTCAAAGATGCATCTTCATCAATTTCATATAAAGTGATTTATTATCGAGGCTGAAAGTATTACAAATGATGAAGGGCGCAGATAGTGCTAACCCACAAATATATAGTTCTGAGATATTTCAATTTTAAACTTTGGAAACAAACAAAACACTAGGAAGCTTGCTACTGTCAGAGCACTCTAATAGCAATATCAGGCTGAGAAACAAATTGTACAACTAGTACAGACTTTTGCTCAATTGATGGTACTGAAAAAGTCGGGCTTGTCATAATTGTGAGTTAGCACTATATGCAGCCGACCCCTTCAATTATAAATGTCGACGTTTCAGTCAATTCTTCCGGCCTTCGTACAGATGGGAACACTGATGGTTATACTTACACTCACTGCTTACCCAAAATCTGTCCGGAGAAAGGCCGGAAGTATTTTTTTCAATGACTAAAAATATCACTGTGACTTAATTTACTATTTTTTTTTATGGAATTTTCTTCCTATGCTCAAAACCATCATTTACTCTTGGTTTCTTTTAATTAAACAGACTTCAGAAAATCATAGTAAAAATTACCTCAAGATTTTCCTTTCTTCTCTGAATAGGTTAGTCTTCCTAAATTCACTGAATTAAGAGACTTTTTTTGTCACTTCTTTGCCTATTAGCAAGAATTTAGTATTGTTAGGCTTCTTTCTAATTTTATATTACTATTTAGCAAAATTCATTTGAAAACTTGATCTCTTAGATATGTTGTAGAGTAAGTAAGAGTAGTTTGTGTCGTGTGAGTGAGTGGCCTGCTCCAATTTATTAATGGCAAGAGCCCATTAAAAACCTTACAAACAAACGGCTATATAAATAACTGAGAGGTGATGGGGTCCAACAGATGACTTTATTATTATAGCTTATATAATAAGTGTACTTTTTTTTTACAAAATATTTTAAAACAGTAACAATTTATTAGTAACAATTAAGAAAAAAAAATTTTTCAACTAAGTACTTAATAATTTTTCCACTATAAATTTTTTTGATATATTAACTTAATCCCCTTATGTTGATTTTTTTATAATCTTGGATATAATAACTTAATGTGAAGAAAGTGAGGCTATTAATTATTCGACAGATCTAATGAAAATTACATTGTAATTCTTTATAGGTTAAAATATGTTTTTAAAGATGATGTAATTTCAAAAAATATTCTATTTCTATTAACTTTGACATCTATCTGCAAAAATATTTTTCCTTTGCTATATCCAAGGGAAAATCTGATATGACTGGTCGCACAACTCACAACATTCTCTTACCATTAATAAGAGAAAGTTGTGTTCTGTGCCTGTTTCCAGCAGTACGGTACATTTGAATTCAAGATGTAAACTTTATAAACATGGGCAAATATTTATATTCTGTTTCAATAGCAACCATTTCTGCTATCTTTCTCCTATGAAGTACAAGAATAAAGTGTTCTTCAAAAGATTTCAAGGGCAAAATGAGAATATACATTTTAAAGAGCATATAAAAAATAATTGTTTTTGAATTTTAAACAAAATCGTTCAAGCAAATTTTATTTGCGAATTTAATTTTATTTAAGCGAATGAATATTGAGAAAATCGAAAAAAAAACTAAAAGTACAACAGTAAAGTACTAGTACTTTTTGACAGATTTTGATCAAAAGCTTATTTTCACGCCTCAGGGGAGTTCCTAACTTAAATATAAAATTTCAATGTTGCGAAAACCACTTTTTTGGATTCAGAAAATGTGTATATCCATCAAAATCTCGACATCGAATTTTTGACATGAATACTTTCTCTCTATATGTAAACATATATAGGTTAAGAGAAAGTATGTGTATCTCAAAACGTGTATATTCAATATATAATTTTTTTCACGTGTGGCTCTAAATAAACCATTATAAATTAATTAATAAAGGTAATAAATCAAATGCTTGATTAATTTATGATAAGAGATTTTAATCACATTGATAATAAACAAATTATTCATTTTTGTTTGATTCAGATTTTAGATACATGTAAATATAAATCTACAAACAATTTGATCATTTATTATTTTCTTGTTAGGTTTTCATTAAGTACACTTGCACCCCGAGTAAAAATGATTAAAAATGATCAAGGGCCTGCCTGCAGCAGGTCTGCATAGTGAACCTTGAGGGACACAGGGATATACACTTCCACACAGTAGATCGAAAGTGATCAGAAGAAAAATGCGTGTCCCTGGTGCGGGCGTGTATATCCCTGTGTGTCCCTGGTGTGGAAGTGTATATCCCTGTTTCCCTCAAGATACACACGCCCGCACCAGGGACACACAGTAGATCGAGAGTGACTAGAAGAAAAATGTGTGTCCCTGGTGCGGGCGTGTGTATCCCTGTGTGTCCCTGGTGTGGACCTGTATATCCCTGTGTGTCCCTCAAGGTTCACTATGCAGACCTGTGGGCGTGTGCATCCCTTGATCATTTTTACTCGGGAGACCAGGTATCAATATATAGACTATCATTTGAACGAGTTTAATTCGTTCCGTAACCTTGCTCGTATGTAGGGACACGAAAAAAGTATCGATACCTACTACTATCGATTCTTTTGATCCGATACTATTACTTTTTTTACTCGATACTTTATTCATATGATTAATTGATTGCCAGTATCGAATGAAAAGTACTCATTCAAAAATAATTATTTTCTAAGTCTTTTCGGCATCTTTGGCCATATAGACTTCAAAAGTTTCACAAAATAAAATATTATTTTGAATTTTTAAGATTTAGTTACAATTCAGCAAAGAATATCGCAGGTTCTTTTATATTTTTTTTTGCTCGAGAAAAATCTGGTGTGATGGTTGCACTTATACCCGAGATTTTTTGTGTCAACATATCTTTAGTCTCCGGCAATATATTAGAATTCAAGATATAAAATTTAAATACATACATTATATTTTGGTACCATGGCATCTACTTTTCCTAAGAAGCACAAAAACAATTTTTCAACTTTTTCTACAAATAAGAATATACATTTTAAAGAACATCTAAAATGTAATTGATTTTTAAACAAAATCTTTAAAGCCAATTGTGAGAAATATAAAAAAAAAAAAAAAAAATTGAAAAAATACCTCAGTACTAATAGACCTACTATTTGGTCTTCTGTCTCCTTATTCCCCCTGTGCGGGGTCGGCGGTACTAGTACTATTTGGTCGATGAATGAAATTCCTGCCCATGCTTGGGACATAGCTAAAGTATAAAATTTGAGTATCAAGGGTTCTTTCCTTTTTGAGTTATTTAATTTAATCCACATTTTTTGATATTTCAGTTGAAATTCATTCAAATGATTAGGAAAATGACGTAAATTCAAGCTAAAAGGGAATCGACTCCTTTTAATGGCAATTTCAAGAAAAGCAATAAAACAGGCATTTAAAAGCAATAAAATCTCTTTCAGAGAAATTTACATAAATATTATGTTTTGATATTTTAACTGGAATCGATCTTCTTGAAATTTAAGATTTTTTCACAATAAATTAAATTAATTTCAAGTGAAATATCAAAAAATGTGGGTTAATGGGAATTACTCAAAAACGAAAAAACTCTCGATACCAAGGGCGGATCCAGAGGTGTTTCTCGGGGGCCCCGGGGTCTGGTGTGACTGGTCGCACAGCACACAATTTTTTCTTAATTTCGGTAACTTAAAGACGCATTCTGTACTTGTTTGCCAGAATATAAATACAAATCAAATTTTTAAGAATTAATTTTTAAAATTTTACATTCAAAATACATTTTTTTTCGAAAAAAAGTATTTTTTTCAAATCTCAGGGGGGTAATTACCCCCTTTACCCCTCCCCCCTTGTATCCGCCCTTGCTCGATACTCAAATGTTATACGTAAGCCTAGTCGATATGTCGCAAGTATTTCAAGAATATCCATCAAAATCTCAACATCCAATTTTTGACACATCCAATTTTTGACATGAATCCAATACTTTCTCTCTATATATATTATACATATATACATAGGTAAGAGAAAGTAAAAATGGTTACAAAAGTTACATACATTCGTCTGTCCATTTCAATATCAATAAAGAAATTGAAAGTTGTTTTTTTTTTTTTTAATATTTTATATATGAAAGGTCGTGTTTAAACCTTAAAATCATCTATAATGGGAAAATTTTGTTTTGTCATTATGCATATTTTAAATATTAAATGAAATTTATCGATTAATATATTGATTATTTATTGAAGTCTTTCGTTAACTTTTATAAACATTTAATAAGTGTATATATGAAGAGTTAACATGGTAATGCTTAAAGGGCCTAACTCTAAGAATAATACTTTTGAATTACCACAGTGGGGATTGCAGCAAAAAAGTAGGCTACTCAAATGACAATGAAATTTAATTATTTACTACTTGAGAACTTCTCTAAGCTGTATTTGTTAAACCTAGTGGATCATAAGTAATTAATCAAAAAGCCATTAGTGAATTGGTAATTATGGTTGACTACCAGAGACCCAATACTAAATATTGAACAGACAAACCCCATATATTATGGAAGCAACATATCCTAAAAAATGAAGTAATATGCCTATCTTTTAAAAATATATATTTTTTTTTTATTTATACAAAGAATTACCTTATTTTTAAATCGTGTTTGTTATCTAAGTTCCGGGGTTGTCTGTGTAAATCTTTGTTTCACCCACCGTTGGAATATATAATATTTAACCAATTGTATTTTCATTATTTGATTAAATTTTTAGATTTCTGGGAAATGGGAGATGAATTTATAAAATACCCTCGAGGGATATTATTATTATTATTTTTATTTTTACTAGACAAATATTTATTTTCATGAAGGTTAGTATAGTATTTAGTTAAAAAAAAAAAAAATCATAAAATATCATATTGTTTGTTTAACCTTGCCAATAAATTGCATTTTATTTACATGTTAAAAAATTTTAATTAAATTTTTTATTACTTCAGTTTACTACTCCTATATTATTCAATTTTTATCTAGTTTTATACAGTTCATACAAAGTAGATAGAATTTAAACAGATTAGGATTTCACCGGAAAAAACAGGTTTTAAAGAATCTTTACTAAAAAAAAAAAAAATGGTTTAGAAAGAATGTTTAAATGTATTTGTGAAAATTCACATGTTTATTCAAATTCTATATATAGAGTTAAAATTTAATTAAATTAACATTTTTTTTTAAAGAGCCAGAGGCTATGCTACTAATATTCAAAAATAATCTTAATATTAATTTGAGAAATTAGCAAAAGTTCACTTGTTATTTTTGGGTAAAGAATTCTTAAAATACAACGTCTAAAAAAAGTTACTCTGTTGAAGAAGTGATTTTTTAAATTTAGCAATTAGTTTTTTGAAAAAGGGACTAAGAACTTTGTTATAGGCCTATTATTATAAGTTATGTACAATATATCATAATAATTATAAAAAATCAATCATTCTTTCCAATATGAAAAAATTCAATATTATAAAAATTTACTCTTACGTATATCATAGGCTAATATTTCAGCTAAATGCTCAATTTAAAAAAATCGTAAAATTTAAAAGAAAACAGATGGCCTATTTAAGTCTAATTTTTAGAAAGTAAATGTAAAAAAATATTTAATCAAATTAATATTATCTTAACATACTTTTAAAAGTGTTTTAATTACATATATTTTAATTGACAAAATGACAACACTCTAAAACAAGCATTCTGATTGTCTAGAGCAGACACGATCTTAACCTCATCTCTTAGCAATAATAAGTGAAGAGCCTGGTATAACACATTCGAGAGTGTGGAGCCTTGAGCTTAGGCAACCAAAATTGGAGTATTGTCTTAAAAGTAGCTTTTCTTCTTCAGTTGCATTAAAAAAAGATGATTTATTTATTTAAAAGATATTTATAAATTCTATAATATATATATTTTTTTATTTATTTATCAATTTATTCTTTCAAGTAAAATAATTATTTGGAACAGACCGAAGTTTCGGTTTCGGTTGTCTGCTATTAACAAAAACTAAAAGACCCAGCTGGTTCAAATTTCGAAAGGAGTCAGCTGATAGTTGCTTGCTGACAGGAGCAGTGTTGCCATTTCAGTTGAGAGGCGGGAAGTTCAAAAAATCACGGACTTATTGACCTGCCCTCGTATATTTAGAGAGAAAGTATTGTATTCATGTCAAAAATTCGATGTAGAGATTTTGATAGATATACACGTTTTGAGGTCCCCTGAATCCAAAAAAGTGTTTTTTGGAACTTGATCTGTCTGTATGTGTGTGTCTGTATTCAATTTTAAGCATGAAGGAATTGAGCTGTGGGGCTGAAATTTTATTTCTAAGTTATACATCCCCCTCGAGCGGGAAAATAAGCTTTTAAACAAAAAGTACTAGTAGGCCTACTTTAATGAAGTATTTTTACGATTTTTGATTAAAATTCAAAAATCAATTATTTTTTCAATTGTATATTCTCATTTTGACCTCAAAATTTGTTTGAAGACCCCTTTACTTTTGTACTTCATAGGAAAGATGTGGAAAATATTTGCCATGGTATCAAAATATAAATATTTTTCTATGTTTATAAATTTTATATTTAATAGAATTATATCGGTGGAAACTAAATATATGTCGACACAAAAAATCTGGTGTCGGCAATCGAAAGTTGTGTGCTGTGCGACCAGTCACACCAGATTTTTTTTTTATAATTAAATTCCTTAAAAATGCCATCTGTTATCTTTTAAATTTTTATAGTAGCGGTGGCAAAAATGACTGGTGACCTAATGCCAACAATTCTTTTAAATAAATAAATAAATAAATTTCTATAAATTTTACCAATTTTTTTTTTTACAATTAAGGTGAAATTTTATTTTAATATTCGAAATATTGTATTTGCCGATCTCTTAGAAATAGTCCAAGACGTTCGGATTTTTATTTTCAAAATGTTTATATGTATGTGTTTGAGGTGATCTCAATTTTTCACCAAGATATTATCAAACAAATGTGACGCGTCTATTTGAGAACCTAACTGACATCTTGAAACGTGGCATTTCCTTTCGCTTGCTCTCTCAAAATTTCAAGCCTATCCGGTTGAATGGCATCCCTTGAAAACATGCACCCTGCACATATAGGGAGAGTTGCACATGCACTTGGGGGAAAAAAGAGAGAGAGAGGCCTTCCAGACAGATTGTGGGGGAAGGAATGAGACATGGGGGGTTCCCTAAGGAGGGGTAAAAAAAAGGGCAAGGACCGACACCGACACCGTCATCGGAAACATCAGCCGAGTTTCCCAGGCTAGAAAAAAATATAAATAAATAACCCTTCCTTCCGAACAAGAGCGCATTAAATAGGAAGTATCGTTGAAAGGAAAAATGAAAAAAAATCAACTTTTTTTTCCCGTCTATTTATTTATTTTTTTTTTCACCGCGTGCAACGCGATAATGGATTTTATTGTGAGAAAACTTTTTTTTTTTTGTTTGGTTATGATATTTCATCATAATTTTTTAACTCTAATCTCATCAATTCATCAGTTATGATAGATGACAGAATTAAAAATTAATTAATCTTTGTATGTCCGAATAATTTATTAATCATTTTTTAATTATTTACTTTCTAAATCCGATTAAGAATATTAAGCTACTAAAAGACTATAGTCAAATACTAATCTATTATCTTTTGAAAAATGTTTTGTCACTTCCTCCTATTTGTTTAAAGGAGGGGAATTTTCTTGAGATGGTTTCTTGTTCCTTCCTCACGGTGATTGCCAGATTTCTGCGGTACATTCACATTATAATAATAATAATTATATTTTACTTTCTCTTACCTATATATAGTCAGAAAAGTATTGGATTCATGTCAAAAATTCGATGTCGAGATTTTGATGGATATACATGTTTTGAAGATCCTTGAGTCCAAAAACTGGGTCCCTATATTTAAGTTTAGTACCCTCCCGGACATTCAAAATAAGCTTTTGAACAAAATCGGCCAAAAAGTGCTGCATAGGCTTAGACAGAAATGGATGATGGGGGGGGGGGGGGTTCAAGAAAATTTTTTCTAATATTTAAGATTTTTTTAGGCTATTTATAAATCATTTTGGTTTTTTTTTTTAGTAAATTATTATATTTTACTTTCTCTGGTATCCTATATGAATTATAATTTGTATTATAGAGCTTAAATATCTAGTCATGGCTTGGATCCTATGAGGGGGTTTGAACTCCAACCCCCTCCCTCCCGTGGCTACGCCTATGTTTTACTGTGTACTTTTTCAGTTTTTTTCGATTTTCTCATAAACGATTTTGATAAAAATTCAAAAATCATTTACTTTTTACATGATCTTAAAAATATATATTCTCATTTTGTCCCTGAAATCTTTTGAAGTACACTTTACTCTTGTACTAAATAGGAAAGATTTCAGATTTTTCAAATTAATTTTCCGTCTCTTTCTTCCATAGAGCCGATGGTAAATCTCAATGGTGAATTGCATTTTAATTTCAATTCAAAAGGGGGTGGGTCCCTTTAGGAACTTTTTACACCTTTTAAAAAATTTTTTCCAATTCTTATTAAATTTTGTATTTATTTAGGATTCTCTATTGTGTGTAAAATATCCAAATATGAGATTAAAATTTGAAAAATAACCAAAGTTTATTTCAAGCAGTCAACATTTAAAATAGACAGAGCCTATGGAAATTTTGAATTAATTGACTTTTTACTTTCTTTACTTATGAATTGAAAGTGGTCAAGTTTGAAACTTTGCTATGGGAAACTATATATCGACATAAAAAATCTGGTGTGAACAGCACAACTCTTACCGAAGGGTAAGAGAAAGTTGTATGCTGTGCGCCAGTCACACCAGATTTTAAACTTTTTATTTATAAAAGGCTTATTTTGACAAATGATATCATCTTTCTCATTCGTTTCTCAATGAACTATTATAATAAAAAGTCCTCGCCGCCATTGTAAATAAACCAAACACTCCATGAGCCGGATTAGCCGATTACGCAGTAGAGAAACGATAAAAATAAAATATTATTTATATAAATGAATGTGATGATATTTTTCTCATCAGCGTTGAGATTTGAAAGTGGGTTTCTGATTATCCCGACGCTCAGAGTAGGAGAGGAGGAGGTTGGGGACCGCTCTCTGTGACTGTGTGAGTGTGTATATGTCGTCTGTTTGGGTGAGTGTCTGACGAAAACAAGGATGACTCATAGGCGAGGCTACGCGAGGGGGGGGGCTCCAGACTCGGCTGGCTGAACTCTCGGGGGCCTATTAAAGACACCTTTGAAATACAACACAACTACCATAAATGGTTTGAAAACAAACTCCTCCTACACTCTATCTCCCCACGGGAAATTTATTATAATATCCACCTTCTATCTTGATTATTTTATTTCTTTATTATTATTATTTTTTTATAATAATATACAGAATAGTAGTCCACGCTTTTTTTAATCCAACTGTCATTAACAAATCAATTATTTAAATAAACAATTTATGGCTGAGATGTTATATTAATAACTAGACGCAGCCCGCCTTCGGCGGGGCTTTACCTAGAGGGGCTGCGCCCCTGGACCCCCCTTGCTCGCCTTCATTGAAAATTGTGAATTTCTATAGAACATATACTTATATACATACCGGTAGCCTACATACAAACATTTTCCCTTTTCATTTTTATATATAGAGATTATTTTAACGGTTAATTAAGTTATTCATGAACTTAATATTTTTTGTGAATCATATCCTTTCCGGGACTCTCCCGGTACAGAGACAAAAAATTTACGCCGATATTTTAGAATTCAAAAATGTAAATAAATAAAAAAAATCGTAAACATGAGTAAATATTTATATTTTGTTACCATGGCAACTCTTTCTCCTAATTTTTATTTTTTTCTTATTTTAACGATTAATTACTCATTAACTTATTGTTATTTGTGAAACAAAACCTGTCCGGGACTCTCACAAACATTCACAGAAAATTTCATCATAATTGGTTCAGTCGTTTAGGATGAGTTCAGTCACATACACACGTACAGAAGAATTATATATAAAAGATAAGGATCTTTGAAGCTTTTGGCCGCCCTGGGCCCGAAATTTTCTCTCAAACTAATTTAATTGTGCACTACGGTCTTTGGTTTTCCAATCTGTAATGCCTTTTGTAGTTCAATTTTATTTGAACAAGTCTTAAACCATCGATGATGCCTTTTACTTTCTCTTACCTATGTATATATGTAATATATATATAGAGAGAAAGTATTGGATTCATGTCAAAAATTCGATGTCGAGATTTTGATGGATCTTCACGTTTTGAGGTCCCCTGAATTCAAAAAAGTGGTTTTCGCGACATGGTCTGTCTGTGGGTGGGTGTGTGTGTGTGTGTGTGTCTGTGTTCACTTTTAAGCATGAAGGAATTATGCTACGAGGTTGAAATTTTATATTTAAGTTAAACACCCCCGGGACCGGAAAAATAAGCTTTTAATCAAAATCGGCCAAAGAGTACTAGTACTTTACTGATGTACTTTTTCAGTTTTTTCGATTTTCTCAAAATTTGCTCCAACGATTTTTTTTTTAATTCAAAAATCAATTAATTTTTCGATTCTCTTTAAAATGTATATTCTCATTTTGTTATTGAAATCTTCTGAAGACCACTTTACTCTTGTATTTCATAGGGAAGATAGGAGAAATGGTTGTCATGGTAACAAAATATAAATATTTTGCCATACTTATAAATTTTACATCTGAATTCATATGTTCCGTACTGTCGGGAACTAAATATATTCGACACAAAAATCTGGTGTGACAAGCACAGAACACAACTTTCGATTACCTAAGGTAAGAGAAAGTTGTGTGCTGTGCGCCAGTCACACCAGATTTTTCCGCATTCAGTTAAGTTTAGACATTTAGAAGTTTCCAAATTTACATTTAAATTATTAAGAACTTTTTTTTAATTTAAGGGTTATATTAATTCTATATTATGTTTTGAAATGGTATAGGTATCTAAATTTCACTTTTGATTAGTTTAAATAGACTATAGACCAGCGTTTTCCAAACTGGGAGAAGCGCCGCGGACTAGTCTAAGGAGAGGCGCGAATATTAGCCATCAAGATCAATTTTTCAAATGATTGCTTGTTTTATAAATAAAATAATTTAGAAGATTCTGGGACGAAGTTAAAAACTCTATGAGCCGCAGTGGCACCATCAGTAAAGACGGTGCCACTGTGGTGTGAATGGGAAAAAAGTGTGAGTGTTTAAAAAAAAAAAAAAAGATTAGGGGGTGAAAAAAAAGAAAAAAATGTTTTTTAAATTTATTTTATTTAGCTAAATCGAAGCCAAATAAATAGAAAACATTCAAAAAATAGCGTTGATTATTATTTTGATTAGGGGGATGAAGGGTTGATTATTTAAGAAAGGCCTTGGAATATTCCAAATCACTTGTTAATATTTTTTTCCAGCTCTAAATATAGTTAGATTAGAGAAAAAGGTATTTTTTTACTTTTAATAAAAAGGGAATTGCTATGTCCATCTATTTATTCCTATATCGAGAGAGAGACAAGTCTCGTTCAGTCGAGCGGGCGACCTGGCGGCAGGCGCTGCTCTCTTTTTTGTGTTTAAAGTGAATCAAAGTGAATAATTAATATAGTGTAACCCACCCTGACCTCACCGTCAACCAGCACACCCTCTTGAGAGTCTTATTAAAGGTAATTATTATGCATTTTATCGTTGAAAAAAAAAATGATAGAAACAAATAATTTGACTGCGAAAAACGATTCTTTTGAATATGAAATTAAATATTTTGTATTTCACTAAGGGTAGAGGGTGAATATAAGCTGTTGAAAGGGGGAGGGGGAGTGTAGGTGGCATTGAAAAAAAAATAGTTTTTTAATTTTTATCTTTTTTTTTTCCAAGCACACCCACTTTTTTCTCATTCACACTCGATTATATTCTTTCTATATGGTCTATATTTTTGTTAATCAACTCTCCTTAATATACTTTTACTCAGGGGTGGCTTAAGGGTTGACAATTAAAATAAAATAATTTCAAAATAAAATAAAAATTAAAATAATTATTTATAAATGTATTCAAATTATTTTGAGAGTAAGTTCGCGGTGAAGGCTCGCATTTCCTTAAAGGGAGGTATGAAGGCATTAACCAGGGGGGTTGATGCCCCATCCCCTATAATACATAAATATATTAATGTTTTTTAATAATTTTACTAAAAAATAAGTGCATTCTGTTTGAGTTAAAATTTATATTCTATATTTAGCAACTAGTTTAGTAGGATAGAAACATTTTAATGTCATTCTAAAATTTCTTATTACTGGGGCGGAATTAATTTTTGAGAATTTCGAAACTCTCATAAACAGATAATAATAACACTGGGTAACTTAGGAATTCATCGAATCCCTTGCAGAATTTTGTAGGGATTTTTTTCATTAGATAGAAAAGTAAGATATGATTAGTCCACTTAGAATTTTACTGGGGTGAGTTACCGCATCTTTTTATATTATATAACTAATCTTAATTCGAATTTGAAGGGGGGGGGGCGTCATAAGATTAATTATTTTTAAGGGAGGCGTGGTAACATAAAGTTTGGAAATCACTGCTATAGACTTATTTTAATAAGGTGGTCTCATATTTTTGACTCAATCAAAAAACATGTTTTGAAATAAAATTGAATTTTATTGTGTTATTTGAGTAATTTTTTCATTAAGCCTTTTATAATTAGTTTTTCAATTAGATATATTTAATATATATAAGTAAAATGAATTTTGTTAAATTTGCAATCTACCATTATTTATTTCAATATTTTAAGGTGGTTTCATATTTTTGACTCGCACTGTATATATAGAATAAGATTTGAGCAGTACTAAAATCAAAATTTCAAAGTATTCACGATCCTAAATAAACTGATGAACCCATTGAGTGGAACCTGTTAACTCCATTTAGGGATGAGAAAATTTTGTAATTTTATTGCCTATTATTATTAACTTATTTTTCCGAAAAAAAAATTGCCTGTAGCGGTGAATCGAGCTTGGCTTTCTCAGTTGAGTAAACATTAATTAAATGTTTAAATATTATTATTTCATTGATCAATGTAGGTTTATTAGATAGACTAATAAAATACATAACGAGTTTCAATATAATTTTATATTTGAACGCCTTTCAATTAGTAATTAAATTTCCATACAGAATAAGTATTTTGAAATTCATTGAAGTAAAATATCGATTAATTGTAATATGATTTACAATAAGAGACTATATAATAATTAATAAGGGATGGAGGCTCAAATATTTAAACAAAAATTCTCATCTATTGTGTGTTCGAATTGAAAAAAAAATTTCCTGTTCGATTGAACTTGCATTTCAAAAAGTGTCTATTTTTTTCTACATCTTAGCGAAAAAATCTGGAGTGACTGGTTGCACAGCCCACAACTTCTCTTAGCTTCATTAATCGAAAGTTGTGTTCTGTATTTATCACGTCAGATTTTTTGTGTCGACATATATTTAGTTTCAGACAGTACGGTACATTCTAATTTCAAGATATAAAATTTATAGGTATGGGAAAATATTTATATTTTGTTACAGTATGCCACAACCATTTCTCCTATCTTTTCTATGTAGTACAAGAGTAAAGTGGTCTTCAGAAGATTTCAATGACAAAATGAGAATATACATTTTAAAGAGAATCTAAAAAATAATTGATTTTTAAATTAAAAACAAAATCGTTGAAGCGAATTTTGAGAAAATAAAAAAAAAAAACTGATAAAGTGCATCAGTAAAGTACTACTACTGTTTGGCCGATTTTGTTCAAAAGATTCGTGTCACGTCACAGGGGGCTTTTTAACTTAAATATAAAATTTCAACTTTCTAGCTCTTTTCGTTCTTGAGATATTTTGTTCACAGACAGCCCATGTCGCGAAAACCACTTTTTGGCCACAGGGGATCTCAAAACGTCTATATCCATCAAAATCTCGACAACGAATTTTAGACATGAACAGTGGCGTAGAGACAGAGGAGCGATTGGAGCGGCGGCTCCAGGGCGGAGGGCAGGGTGGGGGCGCCGGGCACATATAATAAATAATACTTTTTATTTAATTTTTGTCTATATTTTGATCCTTTTGTAGAACAAAAAATTGTTTGGATCCTTTAATCAATTAATTTTTGCTCTGTTGTTTTTTGATAGAAATCTATGCATTTTTTTTATTTAAAATGTCAAACGTTAGGATTCACGGCCAAAGATAAATAAATATATTATCCCGTTTTATTCAAATTTAATTTTAAAAGTAGACAAAATAAAATAAAAATATTGTTTTGCTGACTAAATATGATTTTTTTTTTTACTTTTCCCCAAAATATTGGCCTAGGGGCCCCCCGGGGCCATAAATTAGAAAAAGCATTGAATTATTTAGTAGATATTGTGGTTAAATTTTGGTATTATACACAGATTATATATGCTGAGCCTTCAGATGAAAATGAAGAAATCTGAGGAATTTTTTTATATGAAAATTTTTTTTACCGTGGTAGGGTGGGGGGTCGGTTACCGATTGATGGTAGTGTTCGAGGGGAAGGGGGGGCAGTTGAGTTGCTCCATGGCGCCAAAATCCTTGCTACGCCACTGGACATGAATCCAATACTTTCTCTCTATGTATTAACATATATAGGTAAGAGAAAGTAAAAGCATTTGACTATTTACACATTCAATTGTTATAGCTCTTTCGTGGATGCGACCACTCACACCAGATTTCTTAAATTAAAAGAGTTATAACGATTAAAGTAAATAAATAAATACAAGTCAAATCGAATCGAGAAAAATTGTTTGAAGACCATTTCCTCTTGTACTCTATAGAAAAGATAGGAAAAATAGTTGTCATGGTAACAAATAAAGAAAAAAATTATTTATATTCTATATTTATTAATTATTTATTTATTAAAGAAAATAGATAGGTAACTAGACAAATTCAAAAAGTCCGGGTTCCGCCCCAAGCCCCGAGCCGGCATAGGCCTCCAAATATTTAGATAAATAAAAAATGTAATGAAAATTTGTCTTTGAGGGCACTGGCCCCTCGGGGTGCAGGGGTATACGGTATTTAAAAAATATTTTTGTGTATGGAGGAGAGAAATATTTAAAAATGAGTCCGCCCCACCCCCCCTCCTAAAAAATTCAATATACACATCTGGAACAAAATGTATATAGACCCCCTCTTCTAGTGATGCCCCAGGCCCCCAACTGCCTCGGTACGCCTCTAACCATTTTGTACTTCGAAATATAAATTATATATTTTTGGTTTATTATTATCTGATTATATTCACTTTATACTAATGAACTGTTAAAAGAAATGTGAATTTTATAATTGGTCATTTCCTAATGATTGTACGATAGCCCGAGTCAGATTTACGTATATCCGCGTGAAAATAAAAATAGATGAGTCGTGGTCAATGATCCAATACAAAGTATTTTTATATATAAATATTGCGCCGAATTCATGAATTGGGTTGCTCATTTTTTTCCTAACGAACATAAACTCACTTTCAATTTGAATAAAATGAACAAAATATTGGTAGTATTTTTTTGTTTTAAAATAATTTGCATATTAAATTTTCTAGAAATATATTTTATTTATTGGCGAATTGTTCAATTACGTTTGGAATAAGAGAAGTGTGAGTGTGATATATTACACTCCATTTTATTTATTTATTAATACCTTATTAATGAATTACTTATTTTTCATTCTCTATTTATTAAAAAAAAAATTAAATACAAATATTCAATTAAGTTTTTTTTTTGGACATACCTATAAGAATTTTATTGAAATGGGCAATGGAATAATATTCATTGCTGACGTCATTATCGACAAATATATATAGATATATTTTTCTATGTGGTTTAAAACCTGTGATAACTTGTCCACAGGCCACGGTACCTGGAGTCACTTGCTGCCTTTCAGCAGTAAAGGCAGAGAAGCCGCCCAGCCAACACCTCGTTTCCACGTCCGCGGTCTTCAAATCCAGAATCTTTCATTTGGTGAGTATCTCTCTAAATTTTTTATTAATTGATAATTAAAATATACACTGGTATTAAAATCTTTAAGATAAGACTATTTAAATGAGAATGAAACGAAATCATTCGTTCAAAATATATTTACATTTACTTATAAACCCACAATATTCATGATATAACATAAATTAGTTTAACAAATGATTTATTTATTTCTCTTGAATTCATTAAATGCCGTAGCCAGAAAGTCCAACCCACCTTCTCAATCTCAAAATCCCAAAAAATTATAAATAAAAAAAGATATATAGAGAGAAACATGGTTTGAAAATTTTAAATACTTTTAAATAATAAAAGATATTTTAAAGAAATATATATATCATGTGTTGGTCCATGAAGTAATTATGAAAAACATATAACCAAGTATTTAATATATTAAATAAGCGAAAAATGTACGTACCGCCGGAAGTCGCACCACGGATCTGTAAATTAATAAATACTTGGTTATATGTTTTTCAAAGATATTTTATATTCTTTAAAATTTATTCATTTGGGAGGAGTCGTACCTACGAAAAAATGTTTTAGCTACGGCCCTGGCTTAAGCATTTATGAATTTATCTCGCAACAAAACTATCAAAATATTAATATTTTTATAGTCTCTCTTCTGAGAAAATTATCGATCTTACCTATTGGTAAAAAAAAAAGTTTCAATTATAAATTGAGAATCCTTTTTATTTTGGCTGAAACTCTTTCCATTATTATTTTATTTTATTTTATTTTTTTTTTGAAACAATCATTCACTGTTGTGATAGAAAATAAATTATAGGCTGGTTAGCCTAATGGCTAACGTATTAAATAAAAAAAAATTATATTAAAATTAGGCAAAGTTTTATTCAAAAATAAATTCATCTGCTTAATTGTCGTTACAATTTTATAATGGGATATCTCAAATCCTATATCTTTTGAGAATATTGAGTACATTCCAAGATTAAACTATGGTATAACTAAATGAAAACGAAATTACTTAGCCCTTATTTTTTTTTTTTTTTTTTTTTTTTTTTTTTTTTTTTAAACATTCACACTTTTTTCTCATTCGCACTCACACTCACACACACATTCACACAGTCTTTTCGGCAACTCAGGCCATATAAGACATTTACGATAACCGTTATGAATATATATTATTTAGGGTCCAGGCATTCTTATTTAAGCCATTTGGTATCCAATTGGCTTAAATAAAATCATCGGACTGCCTGGGGTCCGAACCCGCGACGCACAGTGGGCTGAAATCGAAAAAAAACGGCCATAATTATCTTTTTTTGGGCGGATTTTTACAAAATTAAAACTATACATACAGAATCATATGTTCTTCTATACCCTTCAATATTTTCATATTTTACGGAAAGGGGTTGAAATTACCCCTTGACAAAGTTGAAAAAAAAATTATGATGTGTGAAATATAAAATAAAACTTATGTCAAAAAATCAAAAAAAATATGCGTTTTACAAAAATGACATTTATTTTTACAAAAAACATACATGGGGTGAACTACCCCTTACTGAAGGGAGCAAAAAAATATTTTTTTTGATAATTACAAGCAATATGTCTTTATATACATTTTAATGGATGCTGATTCCAAAGATGTCATCTATTTTTACTAAAAACATACATGGGGTGAACTACCCCTTACTCAAGGTGTTAAAAAAAATTTTGCTCTGATAATTACAAGCAATATGTCTTTATATACATTTTAAAGGTCACTGGTTACAAAAATGTCATTTATTTTTACAAAATATATAGATAGGGTGAACTACCCCTTACTGAAGGGAGCAACAAAATTTTTTTTTTTTTTTGCAATTACAAGCAATATGTTTTTATATATATTTTAAAGGTCACTCGTTACAAATATGTCATTTATTTTTACAAAATATATAGATGGGGTAAACTACCCCTTACTCAAAGGGTCAAAAAATAATTTTTTTGATATAAGCTTATACAAGCCATACGTCTTTATATACATTTTAATGGATTGCTGATTACAAAGATGACTTATTTTCTCTTCCCTCAACATTGGGGGGTTTGGGGGGGGGGGCTCGAGCCCCTTGGAGACAGCTTCTATGTCTCGGTCATTATACTTAAATAAAAATTATTTGCTAAAAAATAAATATCATTTAAAACTTTAAAATTTTGCGCCGAAGTCGAGCAATTGCAAAATTTCCAAACAGTGAGCAAGAATAAATTTGATGCATTTGCTCATCGAAGGCATGTAAGGGGGTCCAGGGGGCTTTACCACTTGTATACAAAAATAATATAGTTATTTCAATAATATTAATAAGAATATGACCAAGAAAAGATACAATTTTCAAATATTGGATATTCCCTTTTAATAGATTATTTTTTCAAAGATTACAAAATTTGAGGCCCCCCTTCAAATTTTATGGTCATTCTAATAATAGCCTGATTTTATTTTGTCCATCAGCCCTTTGTCACGTTTCAATATTATCTGTAAAGCAGAGAGAAGTTCATATGGTTTGAGGGAAATCATTGGTTTTTCTGCCGATTTAATTATAAAAAAATTAATAAAAATTCGGCGGGCAAATTCGGGCAAAAAGTTACGATGCAATCATGTTCTACATGTATTCTAGTTTCAGGATCTGTTGAGTTTGTTAGGGATCCGCATGGATCCCATATACTTTTTTGAAATTGAAAAAATTTATATTGCTTTTTTTTTACTTACAAAAAAAATTTATTTAAAAATAAATCATTGAAATACAAGAAAAACAAAAATATTTTCAGAAAGAAGATTAATTTATCTATGATTCAAAAAAAAATTCATTAAAATTGGATCAATATTAATACATGAAAAAAATTCCTGAATATCGACTTAAAACGCAAAGAAAAGTTACTAAGTTTTCTTGCCCACTTTGGCGCTCTATAACTCGGGTTTGGGTTGGGTAAAAAAAAAATGAATTATTGTACTGAGGTCCACATATAGTCTATTATTGGTGTGCAAAACGTTGTTTTTATATTTTGAAGTTCATTTTTTCGAATTATGGCCGCTTTTTTTCCTATTTCAGCCCACTGTGCGACGTTTGGTATACGAGGTTAGCACGCTAACCTCTACGCCATGCCCCGAGGGCACTTAGCCCTTATAAACCAACAACAATGTGCGACATAGCTTAAAGAAACAATAATTAAAAAATATGGTGTGGCTAGTCACACAGCACATGACTTTCTCTTAACTTCGGAAAAAGAAAGTTGTGTTCTGTGCTTGGCACACCATTTTTTTTTTTTTTTTTTTTGTATTTCAATCAAAATCGTTCGATCTAATTTTGTGAAAATAGAAAATAAACCGAAAAAGTCCATCCGTACTGGTATTCTCTGACCTATTTTATTTAAAAGTTTTTTTGTTATCAACCAGGACGGACGGTACAGTGAGCGCCACAATTAAATTCCTACCTGTGAGCTAGAGCCTTGAGTATTTGGTATATAGTTAAATAATTTTAATGACCGATAAGTTAAAATAAAATCTGTTACAGATGATTTTATTATTATTATTATTTATGTATTTATTTATTTTAATTCTCTTCACTCTGCAAGAACTCGTTGAAACACAGGATTTAGCCGTGATGATTAATTAAAAAAATTTTTTAAATTATTTTTAAATAGGCATATATTTAATTTTTCTCAGGTCAAACGCAGGCATTATCGTTTTCGAATTACCATCTTCAGGATCTGATATAAAATTAACAAAATTTTCATGATAAAAACGTTCTTTTGCATTTATTTTCTGACAATTTTTCTTTCAAAAGTAAATTGTTTTTGTAATATATTTTTATATTATTAAAATTCTATATACCATCTATTGCAATAGTATTGAGAATAAAGCCCGGCAGTTAGGGAGCCCAAATGGTACACGTTCACTAATATATTAAAAAGATAAATTTTTATGGTAATAAAGGACGATGGCCCTATTGTCTGCTTTGAAAAAGATATTTCTTAGACAGACCAGCTGCCATTTGGGCTGCCTAACTTCCGGGCTTTATTCTCAATACTATTGGAATAGATGGTACATGACGTATTGTCACAGTTTTTATAATATTCTATTTCATATCTTTAAATGCGTTTTATATTAGTAGTATCAGACAGACCATTTTGCGGGACCCTCTTTTTTGAACTCAGGGACCTCAAAACGTGTATTTCAATCAAAATCTCGACAAAAATTCAATCCTTTTTCTTGATATATTAACATATATACGTATGAGAAAGTAAAAATGTTTATGGATCATTTTTTAAGAATTCATTAAAATACAATGTTTTTGTAATTCCTCTGTCTAGACAAATTAAATAAATAATGCATTTCTCTATAAGCTAGTAGGCTATATTTATAGTTATTTTTTGAGCAGCTTATTGCCTTTTCATTAGATAAGAGAAGCCTATTAAAACACAAAGTATAATAAATATATACATATTTAATAAAAAATATTCTTTATTCATTAGAATAATTAAAATAAAAAATAATATTCAAATCAGACACCGTTTAGATAAAAAATAACTTCCTCTGTCCTTCCTGTACTTAATTGGCATTAAAACTTTATTAGGAAAAAGATGCATTCTAAATTCAGCCCCATATTTTTGTTTTGAAATTAATTTTAATTAAAATAAGGAATTATGGAGACAAAATAATAATAATAATTTTTTCTTCTGCCGATTTTTCGAGGGCAATCGCTCTCTTTTTCAGGACAGTCCCTGCTCAAATATACTGTAGATAACAGTTGTTTTGTAATTAATTAAATATTTAACTGAATTAAACATATAGGGCCTATGTATTCTTATATATGTAAGTGTGTTTACTCCGCTTAGTTTCTAAAAGTCTTATAAAATTAAACCAGCAATGTACGTTTGTTGATATGTAAGCTCATCAGTTCTCAAAAACGGCTATAACGATTTTTTCAAAATTTAAATATATAATTACTATTTTCGGTACGAATTTGAAGTTATGCTATGTCTTGTCTTTGATAAAATTCGAATACTAGTACTTTACTGATGTACTTTTTTAATTTTTTTTCAATTTTCTCTAATCCCTTTGACGATTTCTTTAAAATTATTTAATATATACTATTTCCGGTGAACAAAACAAATTACGCTGTCTGATTTTGGAAGACTTTGAGTACTAATAGGCCTACTTTACTGATGTACCAATTTTCTAAAAAATTCGCTGATTTATTTTAAATTTTAATTACTAATATGAAATTAAGTTAGGTTTTATTTTTGTGAGACTTCGCGTACTAGTACTTTACTGGTGTGCTTTTTTAGTTTTTTCCAATTAAAAAAAAAAAAATCCGAGTTCCAGTACGGTCAACCCGGAACTATCAATATTAATACAATAATTTGAGGTAGGCTTACTCGTATGATCATTTGAAAAAAGATTCAGACAAAAACTATCAACCGTAGGCTCTAATTGAATAATTATGAAAATTAGGAATATAATTAATATTTTAATAAATTCTTTGAAACATATAACCTCAAGTTTCAAATTTGAATTACTCGGGTTTTTATTTATAATTTTCATAATTCATGAGTGGCGTTTTGGACACAATTAAAACCATCTTCAGAACCAAGCTCTTTTAGATTTGGAAATTTTTTCAAAATAGATTTTTTTTAAAGGGGTGGAGAATAATAGATTAAATAGACTAAAAAATAATATATTTTTTTTATTCCTTTTAAGATCTTTTTCGGCATTGGAGGCCATTTAGTCACCTACTTATTTCAATTGATTGGTATCCAATTCAATTGAAACAAATTTTGTTCAGTGGGTCGGGTTCTCTACCTCTGATCTCTGGTATACAGTCACACCATTTTTTTTCCATTTCATATCGTAGATAGATAAGATTCCTTCCAAGCTTCGCATTCTGTCTCAAAAATTTATTTCATTTGAATAAAATACATCTAAATGGCCTCCAATGCCGAAAAAAATCTTAAAAAAATTTATATTGATACTAGACGCAAAGCCCCGCCTTCGGCGGGGCTTTACGCCTAGCCAGGGGCTGCGCCCCCTGGACCCCCCTTGCTCGCCTTCATTGAAAATTGTGGATTTCTATAAAACATATACATATATACATACCGGTACATACAAACATTTTTCCCTTTCCATTTTTATATATAGAGATTATTTTAACGGTTAATTAATTATTCATGAACTTAAGATTTTTTGTGAATCATATCCTTTCCGGGACTCTCCCGATACACAGACAAAAAATTTACGCCGATATTTTAGAAATCAAAATGTAAATAAATAAAAAATCGTAAACATGGGTAAATATTTATATTTTGTTACCATAGCAACCCACCTCCTAATTTTTATTTTTTTCTTATTTTAACGGTTAATTACTCATTAACTTATTGTTATTTGTGAAACAAAACCTGTCCGGGACTCTCACAAACATACACAGAAAATTTCATCATAATTGGTTCAGTCGTTTAGGAGAAGTTCAGTCACATACACACGTACAGAAGAATTATATATATAAAGAAAACATTGATAAATTTGTCTCCGATCAAATGCATCATATGAATATTAAATTGTTTAAATGGCCTAAGATGCCGAGGAGACTTGAAATAATATATACTAATTAATTATTGAACTAATAATAATAATTTTTTTTTCTTCGCGTAATTTTTTTACTCCAAATTTCTTAAGTATAATATCATATCCTGAATTTTTTTTTTTTTTATAGATTGATCGTTTATCATAGGAAATATTTTGGAGTAAACAAATTCCGGTGTACGTAGCCATAATATTAAAACGACGCAAAAAATTTATAAAAATATTTATTCAACTTATAAATGTGATCCAAAAGATGATAATTAATGATTCATGTTCTTTTTGTTATAATAATTATTCATCAAATAGCGACAAAGATTTCAATCTTTTTTTTTATGATGAAATCGAAAGACCGCAAACAATAAATAATCTAGTTCGAGTAATAGACTAGTACTAAAAAGTACTTGGCCCTAAGTGGACTGACTGATTTCTATCTCGATAATGCATTTAATTAATTATCAAATTGTAGTCATCGATTGTGTTTGTAATTTTGGTTTCGGGAATTAACATGATTATTAAAAGCCCTTTGTGAAGCCATTTAAGCAATCGATTTTAAATTTAAATTATACTACCGAATTTAATGACTAATATTGTTGTTGTATGCCGCCACCAACATGAATCATTTATAATACCCAAACTTTAGTTTAAAAATAAAATTTTTTTTTATTAATTAACAAAATGAATGATAAATTTGAGTTGGTAAAATCTAGGGAATTAATATTGCTAATGGGAAATTGAAATTTTTAATAAAGTGGTAAAAAATAAATTTCTAAATTGAGGATGTGCTAACCTCATATACCAAACGTCGCGGGTTCGGACCCCAGGCAGTCCGATGATTTTATTTAAGCCATCTGGATACCAGATGGCTTAAATAAAAATGCCTGGACCCTAATAGATATAAATTCATAAATAACGGTTATCGTAAATGTCTTATATGGCCTGAGCTGCCGAAAAGACAGTGTGAATGTGTGTGTGAGTGTGAGTGTGAATGAGAAAAAAAGTGTGAATGTTAAAAAAAAAAAAAAATAAATAAAAATAAAAATAAATTGAGGATTTTATTATTTCCATTTGAGAGAGATTTTAGAACTAGCCATATTAGCGAAAGAATTTTTTTACTTTCTCTTACCTATATATTTATATATATATAGAAAGTATTGGATTCATGTCAAAAATTCGATGTGGAGATTTTGATGGATGTACGTTTTGAGTTCAAAAAAGTGGGTTTCGCAACATGATCTGTCTGTATGTGTGCGTTCAATTTAAAGAATGAAGGAATTGAACTACGAGATTGAAATTTTATATTTAAATTAGGCACCTCCTGAGGCGTGAAAATAAGCTTTTGAACAAAATCAGCCAAAAAGTATTAGTATTTTACTGAACTACTTTTTCAGTTTTTTTCGATTTTCTCGAAACTATTTTGATTAAAAGTCATAAATCAACTATTTTTTAGATGCTCTTTAAAAATTATTAAAATATCAGTAAAATTTTTCGTGAAAATTGTTTGAAATCTAAATAGCTTAAAAAAAGTATGATATTCCAAACAAAGTAGTCGAGTTGGTAGAGCCGTCATACATATGAAGGGAAGAAACCACGAGCTCGAGTTCAAACCTCTCGAAGGGAGTTTTTTTAAACTATTATATGAAATTTTTCATAAACCCGTTTATGAAAAAACTTTTAATGAAAATTAATTTTTTAATATATGAACTTTTTCATATACCCGAATGTAAAATTCATAAACAGTTTGTGTAACAGACTTCATATACAATTTTATGAATATCCCTTGAAAATTTTTTACAGTGTAAAGGAGCTTTTAAGAAATGATATATGCACCGCTCGCTATTTAAAGAGAAGTCTATAAGCGGTAGATTAAGGATTTGATGATGCAACATAAATTGAGTTCGAGGACCTCAAAAAATTATTAAAGATTTCTCCTCTAAATTTCAAGCCCAGTAACAGAAAAAGTACTTGGAAATGCTGAATGAAAAACGCGTCAATTGAACACAAAATGTTTAAGGGGGTTCAGGAGCGACGTCTAAACGTACTTAAAAAAAAACTAGACTATTATAAGGAATTTTTCAATGCGGTTTTTTTTAAATGAATTAAATTCATAAGAGATTATTGGGACATCGAGATATAATTTTTTTAATGACTTATCAAAAAATTAACGTAATTAATTTTTTTGTTATCAAGCAAATACAAAAAAACAATCTGTGCCAATAATCTTTATTTTTTTTTTAATTTAAAAATGAATTTATTGTTATTATTAATCACATATTAATTAAGAAATTTTCAAAATAAGCTTAGATGGTTTATTTAAATTTCAACTGTCAAATTAGTTCAGCATTCTTGCAATAGATATCAGGCTAGTCTAACAGCTGATCCCCTTTTGGCCTATATCTGGCCTATATTTATATATTTTTATGCTTTTATAAAAGATGCATAATATATAATAACATTTATAAAGTATTTATTGTTAAAAGATCAATGAAAACCAACCAAATGCATTAAATATTATTAGCTACCATACAGACATCTCTTAGAAAATTTTTGAATTACTTGATATTTGGGCATACTTTTAATGACACACAACGCCATCTTAGCGGGAAAAACATGCGTAACACCTTCACTCCCGAGGCCCCTTAAATTAAGAAATATAAGAAAAAAATTAAATAAAAAATATATTATTTTGATTAGAGCAATGATTAGCAGATATTGAAGTGATACTCAAAAAGAAAATGCTATCATTTATTGGAATAAAAGTACAATAGGTTTTTCAATTGATAAAATAAACTTTTTTTTTCGATCATGAATCAGATTTGTTTAAAATATGAAATATATGTAAATTGTAATTTGCCTGCCATCTGTCATTTGGAAAATTTTAATCTTCTCTAAGACATATGTCATGTATCGTACCGTACAGTATGTTCTGACCATATGGCTTGTCTCTCTCTAGAAAAGATTCTAGTCAAAACCATCTATAAATATTAAATATGATTTTAAAAATATAGGTCACTCATAAAAAAACATTTGCTTTTTATCCATGATACTTTGAATTTTTGCAATAATATATTTTTTATTCTTACACAAACTTGCACAATCGTGAGGTCAAAGAAATTGATTGGATCCATACTTACATTTTTAAAGTTTTTATTTAAATATAACTATTAATAAAACCCTGATTCATTCGATTCTCTTTTTGAAACAGGGCAGGGAGGGGTGTGAGTGTAACACTTTGTACTTTAATATGAGAGCTGACAGCAGTGGCGTACCAAGGGGGGGGCGAGGGGGGCGTTCTGCCCCAGGCCTCGAGCCGGCATAGGCCCTCATATATTTATAAAAATAACAAATTTAATGAAAATTTCCCTTTGAGAGGCCCCGGGGCCCTCAGGGCTCAAGTAAAAACGGAAAAATTTAAATAAAAAAAAACAAAATTTAATTAAAATTTCTTTTTGAGAGGCCCCGGGGCCCTCAGGGCTCAAGTAAAAACAAAATTTAATGAAAATTTCTTTTTGGGAGGCCCCGGGGCCCTCAGGGCTCAAATGAAAACGGAAAAATTTAGATAAAAAAAAAAAATTTAATGAAAATTTCTCTTTGAGAGACCCCGGGGCACTCAGGGCTCAAGTAAAAACAAAATTTAATGAAAATTTCTCTTTGAGGGACTAACCTTAAAAATTAAAAATTTAAAAGCTCTCTTAACGCAGAATATATAAATGCAATAAAATTCAATAATTTAATTTAATTTTTGGTTGATATACCAAGACATATTAAAGAAACAGGGCCATAAGCAGTGGAGTGTTCAAACCCTCTCATGAAATTCCGAAATAAAGAGAAATACTGTAGACCTACATAAGAAAAAACCATGTATATCCATCAAAATTTCGACATGATCACAATACTTTCTCTCTTTATATATTTCATATATAGGGTAAGAGAAAGTAAAAATGTAATTAAATAATATCGCCTTTCATTTATGCCCCTGAGCTATAGGCAATAATTCATTCTTATTTGGAGATGATTGAAGCATTAATGGAATTTTTCGATTTATTTATCTAGAGCTCCTCTGGAACATACTAAATTATTAATTTAACAACTGTGCGTGTAGAGGGTTGCAGCCAAAAGGGAGATAGGAACTTCTTCGGCTATTTTGGCGTAGTCAAAATCAAGTCCAGTTAGCTTATTTTTTACAAAAAAAAAAAGATCGAATCCAATGGCTAATTTTCCAAAATTCAAGTTGGATAAATTGGAAATAATTTTATAAAATGTCTTCACTACGCCTCTGACTTTGAGGCATCAAAAAAATCAATTAGATGGTTTGCCTTTTTAATTTATACCTTCATTAGTATAAAATTTATTTGAACAAAGTTATTTTACGCGGCTTACAGTGTTAATTGGCAGAATTCGTCACGAAACGTAACGTAACAAAAAAGCGTTACGGCGAAGGAAGGCGAGGCTAGCCGAAGCCCCCACCGGCTCTAGAGATATCTCTTTCTATATTAAATTATATTCGGAGTTGGAGAAAAGGCGTCTGGAACTTCATATTCTGGCGAGCCCACACGATTACTTTTTCTTTTTTAAATAATAACAGAAAAACAATTTTTGGATCCTATTTTTGTGAAAGAAAATTTGATTATTATTGTTCTAATTCACTTTTTGAAATTAAAAAGAAATATTTTTCACAATATAAATTTCAAACCCCATCTCAAATGGAGGCAACATATTGTTCTAGATATCAATATAACCCGGACCAAACAGCAGGGCAAGTGATGGCTGAAAAGGGCTAATTCCAAACCCTTCCTTCAACCTATCCCCGCCCTTTGTCACTCATAACATCAAGCAACCAACTCTCAGCTCGTAAATTTTATTTTTATGACCAATTTAATTAAATCCTCCTTGAACAATTTCTCAATTATATATATATGTAGAGTATATAGGATGGATATTGAAGTGAGTTGATTTTGCTTTCACCGCCATATGGTGCGAAAGGTAGTGGGTACCATTTGCATATAGTTTTCCTTTTACTCGTTTAATTATAATAGTAGGTTAATATTAAAAAAATTCATTTTTTTTTTAAATTATTGGTGTGACATACACAACATGATTGGCAAATCCTCAATTGTTCGTAAAAAAAATTTTTTCTATATGAAGAATTTATGATTTATCCGAGATAATTTGATTTCATTTTATATCAAGTAAGAGAGAAGGGTAATTAACGTTCCTAATCATAAATCACTCAAAATTATACTTTGAAAATTTTTCTCTTTATACTTTCCCCTGATTCATTCGAATCACATTTTTGAGACCATTCATAAATTCATTTATATTAGGCTAGGCAACCGATATCACCAACTCATTAATGGATTTTTTTGTTTTATTAGCTTCTCTAAAAGTTATTCTTTTTACTTTCTAATATATATGAAATATATATAGAGAGAGAAAGTATTGTTTAATTTCTATAAAACTGTTTTGTTATGGATCGGCAACCTTTTTTTTACTAATAGAATATAAACTTTTTTTTTTTTTTAATAAAAAAACATTCACACTTTTTTCTCATTCACACTCACACCCACACACACATTCACACTGTCTTTTCGGCAACTCAGGCCATATAAGACAATAGATAAATTTATTAACGACACACTTAGGCACCAGTCCTCAGTTATGTTTCTATATATTATTTATTAAGTATGAACACTTTATAATAAATATATAATTTCGACACTCAACTTCTGTCCTCGCCTTTATTCTCAGGATGTCGGCGGACCTAGCTTTCTTTCTACCTCTAACCTTATCATCTCGTTTTTTGCGACCGGAAGAAATGGGACAGGCTGGCCCGTCGCACGGTCTGACGCCTCTTGAAAAGAGGTAGGAAGAGACAGACATACAAAGAACTGAAGGACTGCCTGTCCCAGCTCGGGCAGCTCGTGGTCGCCATCCACGTACTCACAACGACGTGGGCCTCCTTTAGCGAATAATTTCGACACTCAATCTTCAGAATAAATACAAGTATTGAACAAATTTTACAATTTTGAGATGGAGTTTTGAAAGAAAGGATTGGCGGGTCGAAATTTTTGGAAAAAGTAAACCCAAATATAAAGTGTTTTATTCTAATAAATAACATGTTGAAACAAAATAACCTTGTGTTTTTAAATTTTATATTTGTTTAAAATTTTTTCACGTACGCTCACCGCTTTGGCAACATCTGCTGATATACCCGGGTATTCATAGTCAGTCCCTTTGAGGAAGAAGGAATCTTTATATCTATACATTTATCTAGCCATAAGGATTCCTTCTTTTCTCAAGCAATGAATATGAATACGGGTATTAGAATATCCATTCATTTTGGTTGCCTACCTTCCAGCAAGACAAATCGAACGGTCGTCATAAATATCAAGAAAGTTGCAAAATACTAACAATTTATTTAAAGAACGGTTTGCAGTTCATTTTTTCAGCAAAAGTTTTTTTAATTAAATAATATTTTTTACTTTCTCTTACCCTATAGACTATATGAAATATATAGAGAGAGAAAGTATTGCGATCATGTCAAAAATCTGATTCCGAGATTTTGATGGATATACTAGTTTTGAGGTCCCCTGAGTCCTAAAAGTCCCGCAAATTGGTCTGTCTGTGTACAAAATATCTAGGGAACTAAAAGAGCTACGAGGTTGAAATTTTATATTTAAGATAGGTAATCCTCCCTCTCCCCGGGGTGAAAATAAGCTTTTAAACAAAATCGGCTAAAAAGTACTAGAACTTTACTGATGTACTTTATCAGTTTTTTCGATTTTCTCAAAATTCACTCCAACAATTTTGATGAAAATTCATAAATAAACTATTTTTTGGATATTTTTTTAAAAAGTATATCAGTGAAATCTTTCGTGGAAATTGTTTGAAGTTCACTTTACTGATGTGGAAGCATCCGTAGCTCAGCGCCTTCTATGTATTGAGAGGTCAAGTTGGGAAACTAAGGTGCTATGGGAAACTAAATATATCTCGACCCAAAAAATCTGGTGTGACAAACAAAGTACACAAGTTTCTCTTGCCGAAGTTTAAGAGAAAGTTGTGTACTGTTTGACCCGTCACACCAGATTTTTTCAATATTAATAATTTCATAAATAATTATTTATATTAAGAAAATGCTAATAAATAAAATTCCTATCACCCGATGTTGACAAACACTCGATTGGTAAAGGGAAAGTTGCTTGCTTTTGATTACGTATGAGATAATTCATGAAAATAAAAAAAGCTCCAATATCACCAATCCATGACCAAATTTAGTAGAAGTAAGAGTTGAAGGAGGTCTAGGACGATCACTTCACTCTATCATTGACATCATCTTCCAGTTTGGTGCTATTTTTTTTTATAAACTGACAGATCATTTGAATATTTCTCTATATTTATCTAAAATTTCCAATCTTAAAATTAAGTAAATACATTTTTTTAATTGATTAATTACTCATGTCATATGCTTTACATTTATTAATAAATTTATTTTTAAAATAAAATCAGAATTTAATTAAATCAGGTGTGACTGGCGCACAGCACACAACTTTCCCTTACCTTCGGTAATCGAAGGTTGTTCTGTGCTTGTCACGCCATATTTTTTGTGCCGACATATATTAGTTCCCGACAGTACGGAACATTTGAATTCAGATGTAAAATATATAAGTTTGGGAAAATATTTATATTTTGTTACCATGGCAACCATTTCTACTATCTTTTCTATGGAGTACAAGAGTAAAGTAGTCTTCAGAAGATTTCAATCACAAAATGAGAATATACATTTTAAAGAGAATCTAAAAAATAATTGATTTTTGAATTTAAAAAAAAATCGTTGGAGCGAATTTTGAGAAAATCGAAAAAAACTGAAAAAGTGCATCAGTAAAGTACTAGTACTCTTTGGCCGATTTTGGTTAAAAGCTTATTTTCACGCCCTAGGAGGGTACCTAAATTATATATAAAATTTCAACCTCCTCTTTTCGTTCTTGAGATTTTGTTCACAGACAGACCATGTCGCGAAAACCACTTTTTTGGACTCATGGGACCTCAAAACGTATATATCCATCAAAATCTCGACATCGAATTTTTGACATGAATCAAATAGGCCTACTTTCTCTCTATATATATTAACATATATAGAAGAGGGAAGAGAAAGTAAAAAAAAAATTATTCGATTTTGAGTTAAAATAAAACATTAAGTACCGGATATTTCTGCTTTAAGCAGAGCGCGAAATGCCAATCAGAATTAATAAAGAATAATTTAAAATTTCATTCTTTTTGACATTATAATAATAATAATTTTATAAAAAAAGATTTAGTAAAAAAATTTTTATTAAAAAAAAAAACATGAACGGAAATTGATTAGTAGTTCCGGAAGCAATATTCATTTCCATTTTTTGTTTTTTAAAACTTTTATGTACTTATTATTTTTTTATATTTTATAAACTTTGAATACTGTTCAAGAGCCGGGTTGGGTGGGGTAAGGAGACTGAACTGGGGTCAAAATCCTAAGACCCAGTGGATTAGTTAGATACATTCTTTGTCCTGTTTTTTTTTTTTTTTTTATCGCTTGGAATTTCCCGTTGATACATCAAATAGTCTTTTATGTTAGTTATTCCCTACATCAACACAAAGGTTATTCGGTATATACATTTATTTTTATTACAATACTTGGTTTTATATAAATATATAATCCAAATCGCCGCTGACATCTGAGGAGAGAATTACATTCGTTAATCAAGTGCTTGATAATGTCATATAACTATTTTTCATCGCAAATATCTTTCCGAAAGAAAGTCTAAGCCGATTGCTTCTCTTCTAGTTAATTAGCTATCCCTCGGATAAGCTAGTTGATTCTGACTTTTGAGTTTTTTCACATCTAGTTAAGCTAATTAAATGATTGAGCTCGGAGTTAACTAGCTAAGACCCAAAATTCGGTATTTGGCTTAACTAAGAGGTGAAATTAGAAACGCAAGCTCCTTTGTTTAATAATTTTTTTTGGAAATTTTTAAATTTTTATTAAAAAAGTAAATAGCTCTAATTAATTATTTTTATATTAATTTTTTTTTTGTTTCATTTAAGGGTTTTTTCGGCATCGTAGGGCATTTAGATTTAATTGATTGGTAGCCAATACAATTTAAACAAATTTTGAATTTTAATTTTTTAATAAATTTTATAAATAATGGCTTTATTAAGTTGCTAACTTCACAAAAATTTCGTTATGCCTCAGAAAGCTTATTATATGTGAAAAAAGCTCATTTTTTTTTTAAATCGAAGATTCACGTGTTCTTGTTTACTATATCGATGATTTGCTATCGGTCAGATAAGTTTGCTAGTTGACTAGAAGTGAAGTAGCCGACCCTAATAAAAAAAAGATTTCATTCTTGGGGTGCCAGTTACGCCAGAAAGCGTACCGCGGGTCGTTAAAAAATATATTCATCTAGCCTATATATAAGTAAGCGAATCTTGTGAAACACATCCCGGTTTTAATCGTTGAATTATAATCAAAAATGTATATTTAATAAAAACCCTAAATGGCCTTGGCAGTCGAGAGGATAAAAATTAAAAAAAATTATTGAATTCCTTTTTCTAAGCTACTTATTCAATATTTGAATGGCCCGAAAAGAAGGGCGAAATTTGAAATTATCAAAAGTAAAATTTCAAATTTCTATATTAAAAAAAAAAAAAAAAAAAAAAAAAAAACAATTTGCTAGTATTGCAGTTGTGACTGACTGTTGAGTTGTATTAACGAAGGTTGCAGGAGCAGAGACTGGCAGGCAAATTTTTTTCTTTAAATATTTTATTGGGCCGACGTTTCGGTCTCAATAGAGGCCATCTTCAGGGCCCAATAAGTTTCAAAGAAATATATATGGGGCATTCCCGCCAACTCGACCACTTTTGAACCCGACCATTTTTGATTTGGCTGAAACTTTGTCATCTTTTTGTACCCTATTGAAAACGTGTTTGAGAATTTTTTCAGATTTTTCGACCAAGCCAAAAAAAAGTTATAGCATTTTCAAAAAACATCGATTTTTTTTTAAATAACCGTAAAACTGTCAAAAATTAACTTATCGGGACGATTTTTTTTTGAAATTTTTGTCTTTAAATGTACTTTTCAGAAAAAAATATGACAAAATTTTACAGATTCATCTTGAACGTTTTTTTGACATTTTCGGAAAAAAACAAAAATTTCGGGATGAATGACACTTTTTTTTAAATTTTTTTTTTTATAAAAAACTTTGATTTTTCTACAATTGCTCTGAAAATTTCAGAGTGGGATTATTTCGCTTTCTATTTTTTTTTTATTTTTGAAAAAAAAATTTTTTTTTCTCCGCTTATTTATCATGATGGTGCTCTTAAATTCTTCCAGGATTGACTGAGATTCTAGAAAATTGAAGAAAAATAATAATAATAATAGTTAGAGGTGATGAAAATCGAGAAAATTTCATTTATCCTGAAAAAATTAGAAATTAGTTGTGTATTCAACTACTGAAGAATTTGAAGCGTCAAGTAAAAACTTAGAAACATGGGCGTAACTAGGGGGTGCCGGGGGGGTCTGACCCCCCCCAGAGAGCTCCTTGCCCCAAGAAAAATTGAAGGGGGGGGCATGGGACCAGCCATCTTCCGGTGGGCCTGGAAAGCCCCATATTTTCTCAATTTTTCTTGGGGCAAGGAGCTTTCTGGGGAGGGCCAGGCCCCCCGGCACCCCCCTAGTTACGCCCATGTTTCTAAGCTTTTACTTGACGCTTCAAATACTTCAGTAGTTGAATACACAACTAATTTCTAATTTTTTCAGGATAAATGGAATTTTCTCGATTTTATCACCTCTAACTATTATTATTATTATTTTTCTTCAATTTTCTAGAATCTCAGTCAATCCTGGAAGAATTTAAGAGCACCATCATGATAAATAAGCGGAGAAAAAAAAATTTTTTTTTTTCAAAAATGAAAAAAAAATAGAACGCGAAATAATCCCACTCTGAAATTTTCAGAGCATTTGTAGAAAAAATCAAAGTTTTTTATAAAAAAAAAAAATTTAAAAAAAAGTGTCATTCATCCCGAAATTTTTGTTTTTTTCCGAAAATGTCAAAAAAACGTTCAAGATGAATCTGTAAAATTTTGTCATATTTTTTTCTGAAAAGTACATTTAAAGACAAAAATTTCAAAAAAAAAATCGTCCCGATAAGTTAATTTTTGACAGTTTACGGTTATTTAAAAAAAAAATCGATGTTTTTTGAAAATGCTATAACTTTTTTTTGGCTTGGTCGAAAAATCTGAAAAAATTCTCAAACACGTTTTCAATAGGGTACAAAAAGATGACAAAGTTTCAGCCAAATCAAAAATGGTCGGGTTCAAAAGTGGTCGAGTTGGCGTGGAATGCCCCATATACATATATAATTTGCATTAGGCAGCTATGTGCAATGATGCTCATCAGGTGATAGATCTTTCAACTGATGAGCCTCATTACACATATCGAGAGCGAAACGTCGGCCCAATAAAATATTTAAAGAAAAAAATTTTGGCTGCCAGTCTCTGCTCCTGCATCTTTTCTTGATAAAAAACCAAAAGCCTAATAATTTTTTAAAATGTAAATATATTTAGCTGAAATCAGTGAAATGTCAATTATAGACTTCACTTGTTTTTCTTTTCGGCATCTTAGGCTTTAGAATTTAACTAAACTCATTATTTTTAATTGTGGGGGTCCAGACATGTTATAATATTACTTATAAAGTACTCACCCTTGCATACTCAACTGTCGTCTTTTAATTAGCTACCCTCCATCTTCCCTAAATATAGATTTGGATAAAGTGGACCGCGAATTGAAAAGAGCTTCATTTTGAAGCACCTGGTTTTTTTTTTAACAATAAAATTTTGCCTCTTCAATTAAATTTTTTGTATGTGAAGGGATATACAAATTAAAAAAAATTAACAATATATCTCAACTCGAGTACTATTATAAATTTATTTTAAATTTCATTAAATTAAAAATATTTTTTTTCTTGAATACTCTTGACTTTTTTGCGATCATGTCAAAAATTCGATGTCGAGATTTTTTTATTATCTAGTAATATATACACAAGTGGATATTTTTTCTTAAATGTCGTATTAAATTAGGATATTATTATATTTTTTTTTAACTAGAATTTGAATTAATAAGGAATGAATTTTATTTCCACCTTTTCCCAGGAAAAAGGGGGAAAAACAAAGATCCTTCATCCTCATTAATTCGCTCATGGATTCTCCTGCGAACTTGAGGTTAGGCAACCATACTGACTTAGGAAAGGAAAGCCGGACTCGGTAACTTTAATTATTAAAAAATCTTTTGAATGTTTATTATTCAAATATTAATAAAGGATCTCGAGATTTTCAAAGCATATCTATAGAGAGTAAATGATAAAAAAAAATTGCTAGATATAAGGTCGGGAGACAAATATTTTCTAAGTGGCTAATTGATACTTCCCTCGCCATTCAATAAACCGGTCAACACGATTTTTAGGGCTGGCTTCTGCAAATTCTCCTACGTTAAAAATAAAGGAAAAATAATTTTTTTGATCAAAGTTTGCTTTTATAGAAACTAGACAAGGGCCTCGGGCCTTGGTGTAGGGGTTATCGTGCTAACCTCGTATGCCAAAAGTCGCGGGTTCGGACCTCAGGCAGTCCGATGATTTTATTTAAGCCAAATTTTTCGAATTTTTGAGAAGAATCACTGATTTTTTATAATTTTATTTTAAATTACGATTAGGATAGTTTTGCTGAACATCAGAGTCTTTTTAATTTAAGATATGTGATAATAGCATATAGGGCCTAAATGTAAAAAAAAAAAATTAATTTTAAAAATAAATATTTGAAAAACTGAAAAAAGTACACAAATTTTGAGGGTTAAGGTTTTTAAGATTTGAGCTTAAAGGGCCCGAGTCCCCTCGGGAAAAGAATTCCAAGAAAATGTTGTTTTTTTTAATTATAATTTTAAGATTTGAGCCCCCCAGGGAAAAATTTTCAAGAAAATTATTATTTTTTTTATTGAAATTTTAAGGTTGGATCGCAAAGGATTCGGGCTTCCGAGAGGGTCCCGGGAATATAGCCCCCCTCCTGCCCCTCCCCTGTTTAAGGCCCTGTTCACAGCTGACCTCGAGTTAAAACTACCTTTAATGGATACGTATCAGGGAATGGAAACCCGGGAGTTTTATATATTTTTATAGCTAAAATATATATTAAATAATTTTATATATAAAAATTATACCTTTAATAATATAAATCCGCGAAAAATAAAAAAAAAAGCACATTACTTCAACCATATTTTTTTTTATATATAATAATTTTCCATTAAATCGTTTTATGCTTTTTAATGTTTATTCACATTTTTCAACAAAAAAAAAAAAAAGAATAAAATATAAAATGATTTTGGTAAATTATAGCCGATTCATTTCAATACTCGCACGCTATTTCCGAAAATTACCATTTTCATACGAAAATAAGCCTTCTTAAATTACACATTCAATATAAATCTATTTTGACATTATCTGGCGATAAAAAAAAAAAAAAAAACTTCATATTTATTCATTTAGACCTAGTTTTGTGAAAGAAAAACTTTAATAGAATAAAATTTCTATATTTAAATTGATAGATATTATGGTAATAGAGATTACGAAAATAAGTCTATTAAAAAAATATATCTTTATTTAATTTTAAATCCATTTGTATCAATTTTCTATAATAAATAGAAATAACTATGATAGAATTTATTATTAGCTAGGTATAGGCCTATTAAATAAATAGAAAGCAAAAAATTATTTTTTTCTACAAAAATATTATATATTTCTTCATTATAAAATATATCTGATAAATAATTGAAGATATTAAAGAAAAAATCTGAATGCTTTGAATCTGTATAATTTTTTTTTGGGTGTACCTATAATAATTTTATTAAATTGGGAAAGGAAATAATAATAATGGCCTACGTGACAAATTTCTAATATATATAGATACTAGCTGCGGTAGGGTTGCCTTCGGCAACCCTACCCCGCTAGCCCTGGCGGGCGGCGTCTCGGGATATGACTAAGAGTTGTCCAGATAAATGTATTTTAATTAATTATGAGGAAGAGTTTTTATTTTTTATTTTAAATATTTGATTAATATATTTTTCAATTATTTACACCCTAAGGAAGCGTCATTTTAAATTTTATTAAAATCGAATGAAAAATAAATTTCAGGGGGGTCAGGGGGTGATTGAACTTTCTGGGGTCTAAAATACCATTTTTCAATTATTTACACCCTAAGAAAGCGTCATTTTAAATTTTATTAAAATCGAATAAAAAATAAATTTCAGGGGGGTCAGGGAGGTGATTAAACTTTCTGGGGTCTAAAATACCATTTTTCAATTATTTACACCCTAAGAAAGCAACATTTTAAATTTTATTAAAATCTGATGAAAAATAAATTTTAGGGGGGTCAGGGGGGTGATTGAACTTTCTGGGGTCTAAAATACCATTTTTCAATTATTTACACCCTAAGAAAGCAACATTTTAAATTTTATTAAAATCGAATAAAAAATAAATTTCAGGGGGGTCAGGGGGGTGATTAAACTTTCTGGGGTCTAAAATACCATTTTTCAATTATTTACACCCTAAGAAAGCAACATTTTAAATTTTATTAAAATCGAATGAAAAATAAATTTCAGGGGGGTCAGGGGGGTGATTAAACTTTCTGGGGTCTAAAATACCATTTTTCAATTATTTACACCCTAAGAAAGCGTCATTTTAAATTTTATTAAAATCGAATAAAAATGAAATTTCAGGGGGGTCAGGGGGTGATTGAACTTTCTGGGGTCTAAAATACCATTTTTCAATTATTTACACCCTAAGAAAGCAACATTTTAAATTTTATTAAAATCTGATGAAAAATAAATTTTAGGGGGGGGTCAGGGGGGTGATTGAACTTTCTGGGGTCTAAAATACCATTTTTCAATTATTTACACCCTAAGAAAGCGTCATTTTAAATTTTATTAAAATCTGATGAAAAATAAATTTTAGGGGGGGGTCAGGGGGGTGATTGAACTTTCTGGGGTCTAAAATACCATTTTTCAATTATTTACACCCTAAGAAAGCGTCATTTTAAATTTTATTAAAATCTGATGAAAAATAAATTTTAGGGGGGTCAGGGGGGTGATTGAACTTTCTGGGGTCTAAAATACCATTTTTCAATTATTTACACCCTAAGAAAGCGTCATTTTAAATTTTATTAAAATCTGATGAAAAATAAATTTTAGGGGGGGGTCAGGGGGTGATTGAACTTTCTGGGGTCTAAAATACCATTTTTCAATTATTTACACCCTAAGAAAGCGTCATTTTAAATTTTATTAAAATCTGATGAAAAATAAATTTTAGGGGGGGGTCAGGGGGTGATTGAACTTTCTGGGGTCTAAAATACCATTTTTCAATTATTTACACCCTAAGAAAGCGTCATTTTAAATTTTATTAAAATCTGATGAAAAATAAATTTTAGGGGGGTCAGGGGGGGTGATTGAACTTTCTGGGGTCTAAAATACCATTTTTCAATTATTTACACCCTAAGAAAGCAACATTTTAAATTTTATTAAAATCGAATGAAAAATAAAAAAAAATAAAATTTTAGGGGGTGGGGGGGGGGCGCAGAGCGGACAAATCTTTTCAAATGTCGAATTGTTAGGGGGGAAGAGTTTTTATTTTTCATTTTAAAGATTTGATAAATATATTTTTCATAAAGCGAGTTAGATCCTGTTTTCCAATGCTTTGCTATGGGGTAATTGAATACCCCCAAAAAGGGGGGGGTTCCCTACCCCTAATTCGATATAATGATAGCCTAAAACCACCCCCGGAAAATTCCCTACCCATTAAAAAAAACTCCATGAAAATCGGTCCAGTAGTTTCGGAGTCTATGCGTTACAAACAGACAGACAGACAGACAGACAGACAGACAGACAGACAGACAGACAGAGATTGTCTTTTATATAATAGTATAGATACTTTTGTATGTGTTCTTAAACTTGCTGTAACTTGTTCACAGGCCAGGGTTCCTTGAGTCACCTGCTGCCTTTCGACAGTAGAGGCTGAGATGCCGACCAGCAAACACCTCGTCTCCGCGTTGGGTGCCTTCAAATCCAGATTCTCTCATTTGGTGAGTATCTCTTTAAATTTATTATTAATTTATAATTTAAATATACTCTGATATTAAAATCTTAAAGATAATCACACTTTAAATAGAGAATGAAACGAAATCATTCATCCAAAACATATTATTAGCCTTGAATTTGTATTTTGCTACAAATTAATAGATCACAGCTTCTTTATATTTTCTCTTAACCTATTTATGAAATATAAAGAGGGAAAGTATTAAAAATTCGATGTCGAGACCTTTTTTTTTTTTTTTTTTTTAAAAAAACATTCACACTTTTTTTTTCTCATTCACACTCACATTCACACACACATTCACACAGTCTTTTCGGCAACTTAGGCCATTTAAGACTTTTTACGATAATCAGTATGTTTAATATATCAATTGTGGGGTCCAGGCATTTTTATTTAAGTCATTTGGTATCCAAATGTCGAGACCTTGATGGATATAAATCTTTTTCTGGTTGAAACTCTTTTCCATTATTAAATTTTTACTTTCTCTTACCTATGTATATATGTAATATATATAGAGAGAGAAAGTATTGGATTCATGTCAAAAATTCGATGTCAAGATTTTGATGGATCTTCACGTTTTGAGGTCCCCTGAATCCAAAAAAGTGGTTTTCGCGACATGGTCTGTCTGTGGGTGTGTGTGTGTGTGTCTGTGTGTGTGCGCCAGTCACACCAGATTTTTTCTTTTGAAACAATAATTCAATTGAAAAAAGTAAAATAATCGACAATCAGAATCCGAAGGAGCTTTGCAGCCAGGAGATTAAATAAAAAAATATTTTATTAAATTTTTATTCGCCGACGTTTCGGTCGCCAATTCAAGACCTTTATCAGGGCAAATATTGTTAACTATACAAGATCTTAGCTATTTTAATGTCTCTTATAATGATATACAATTTTTTTATTTGTACATTTTAATTTGATTTGTACATTCAGAGTCCCAGAGTATGAAATTAAATGATAATTTTTATACAAATCAAATTAAAAAGAAATTGTATATGATTACAATAGACATTAAAATAGCTAAGATCTTGTATATTTAACAATATTTGCTCTGATAAAGGTCGTGATTGGAGACCGAAACGTCGGCGAACAAAAATTAAATAAAATATTTTTTTATTTAATCTCCTAGGCGCAAAGTTTCTTAAGATCCTCATTAAATCTTCACAAATATTAAGTTAAATCAAAAATGTTTCATTGAAAAATACATAATTTCACTGATCTTCAGAGTTTTGTAAAGACAAATCTGAATTCTTTACTTTTTCATTCTATTTAGTAGGCCTACATTAATAGCTAGTGACCAAGTTATTTTCAAACGCAGACCTTATTTAGATTTTGTGTATATTCACCTGCGCCCATAGGGTTCCCCTCTTTTGAACAAAAAAAAAAAAAAAAAAAAAAAAAAAAAACAATATTATATTAATCATACCAAAATTCTTTATTTATGCTAATTTGAATCCGGAACTAAAATATAATAAATCATTATTATCCCCATTACCCTTGCATTAAGCTCCACTGCCTCTCCACTTCTAAACACACATTTTTACTTTCTCTTACCTATATGTATCTGTTAATATACATACATAGGCTATATATATTTAGAGAGAGAGAAAGTTTCATGTCAAAAATTCGATGTCGAGATTTTGATGGATATACACGAAGTGAGGTCTCCTGAATCGAAAAAAGTGGTTTTCGCAACATGGTCTGTCTGTGTGTGTTCAATTTAAAGCATGAAGGAATTTAGCTAGGACGTTGAAATTTTATATTTAAGTTAGACACCCACATAGGGCGTGAAAATAAGCTTTTGATCAAAATCGGCCAAAGAGTACTAGTATTTTACTGATGTATTTTTTCAGTTTTTACTTTCTCGTATAGAGAAAGTATTGTAATCGTAAAAAAATTCCACTTTGAGATTTTGATGTTTCTCCACGTTTTAGACCTCCCTGAGTCCAAAAAAAAAAACATTTTTGGCATTATGTCTGTGTGTGTGTGTGTGAACACGATTGCTTAAAAACCAAAGCAGCTAGATCGATGAAATTTGGTATATACTCCTTACACTAAAATTGTAGATTTCTATTAACTTTTGGAGAAAATACGTCACTTGGAAGTAGTACTTTACTTAAGGTGCGCGTCTCGGGGTGCTAATTTTGGGACTTTCCAGCGGCCACAATTTTGAAGCTATCGACCTCAAATTTTTTTTAAATTAATGCTATTTAAAATATCTACAACTTAGAGAAGCTCTTTTTTTGATTTTCAAAAAAAAAAAAATTTTTTAGAATAATCGCATTAAATAAAAGATATTTAAAAAAAGGAGCTCTATAAGTTGTAGATAATTAAATTAGTAATCATTGTGTTAAAGAATAATTAATTTTTTGCCATTAATTAATTAGCTGGAAAGTCTAGAATGAAATGGATCAAGTTGCGTGTATTCTAATGGGGAACACTAACGCTATCTGGTGCCGCCTCGAGTCAATCGTGTTTTAACGGTTTTCCGAGACGCGCACCTTAAAAAGTTTTTTCAAAAATTTTGAAATTTTCAATTTTTACTTTCTCTTACCTATGTATATATGTAATATATATATAGAGAGAAAGTATTGGATTCATGTCAAAAATTCGATGTCGAGATTTTGATGGATCTTCACGTTTTGAGGTCCCCTGAATCCAAAAAAGTGGTTTTCGCGACATGGTCTGTCTGTGTGTCTGTCTGTGTGTCTGTCTGTGTGTCTGTCTGTGTGTGTGTCTGTGAACAAAATATCTCAAGAACGAAAAGAGCTAGGAAGTTGAAATTTTATATTTAAGTTAGGCACCCCCATGGGACGTGACACGAAGCTTTTGAACAAAATCGACCAAAGAGTACTAGTACTTTACTGATTCACTTTTTCAGTTTTTTTCGATTTTCTCAAAATTTGCTCCAACGATTTTTTTTAAAATTCATATATCAACTATTTTTTAGTTGCTCTTTAAAATGTATATTCTCATTTTGTGATTGAAATCTTCTGAAGACCACTTTACTCTTGTACTCCATAGAAAAGATAGGAGAAATGGTTGCCATGGTATCAAAATATAAACATTTTGCCATTTTACATCTTGAATTCAATTGTACCCTACTGTCGGAAACTAAATACATGTCGACACAAAAAATCTGGTGTGACAAGCACAGTACACAACTTTCGATTACCGAAGGTAAGAGAAAGTTGTGTGCTGTGCGCCAGTCACACCAGATTTTTTTTTTTTTGTTATATTATGATAAAATACTCAATTTTAAAAAGTTTTTATTCTTTGACATTTTTTCGAAAACTGAATATTTTTTGAAATAATCAAAGAAGAAATAGAAAATATTCGTTAATTTTGATAAAAAAAATCAAAACAAAATCATACAGGTGTCATTAAAAAAAGGGTAAATATAAGTCATTCCCCATATTTTTTTTATATTTTCTCAAAATTCGCACTAACGATTTTGATTAAAATTCAAAAATAAATTATTTTTTAGATGCTCTTTAAAATGTATATTCTCATTTTACCATTAAAATCTTCTGAGGATCATTTTACTCTTGTACAGTGAGGGTCAATATTAAGTCACACCCATGCAATTTTTACATGTGATTATTTCATTGTTTTTATAAAAGAAAATGAAAATCTTTTTTGAAATTTTTTTAGGTTTGGACCATGAAAGTTTCCATTAAAAAAAATATATATAATATTTTTTTAAAAACAATGAAATAATCACAAGTAGAAAACTCATGGGTGGGACTTAATATTGTCCCTCACTGTACTTCATTGGAAGAAAAGGAGAAACGGTAACAAAATATAAACATTCTCCCATGTTTATAAATTTTACATCATGAATTCTAATATATCGGCGGACACTAAATATACTCACAAAAAATCTGTTGTGTCAAGCACAGTACACAACTTTCCCTTCCCGGAGGGTAAGAGAAAGTTGTGTTATTCCCGGGGATCCCCCTGGGGTGGGCGTTACCTGGGCTACTCAGTCGAGAACCCAACTCGAAGTCTGGGTCCGTCGCTCGGCCTGTTTCCTAGTGGAGAAAGCAAGAGACAAAAAAAAATATATTTCGACCTTTAAATCTTAAATAAAGTATTTATTAAAAAAAAATAATAAACAAAGCCCCCGAGTGTGAATAGAGGCATCCAATGGCTTAAATAAAATCATCGGACTGCCTGGGTCCGAACCCGCGACGTTTGGTATAGGAGGTAGGCGCGCTACTTACTACGCCAAACCCGGGGGCAAAAAAAAAAAAAACGGTCGGTCGACCAGTCACACCAGATTTTTTTTTACAAATATCCACGTAAAATCTTAGAAACAATTTATTCATTTAAAGAACTACAGTTATTACATACAAAAGAGATTTGACTTCAAAGTGTTTATTTTCTATTTGTATCGCCACTTCCTCCAATTACCGGATTGGCCGGTCTTGACCGATAATAGAAGAAAATTTTGTCTGTCGTTCAAAAGCCACTTCTTCTACTTTTGACTACTTCCACTTGTGCCCTGGTCTTTCCTTCTTCATTTTCTCTCTCTCTCTCGTGCTCTTATTACTTTCAACTCAAACGCCTAAAAGCTATTAGCACTTAACACTCAACTTAAAGAGTGTCTTAATTTGCTTCCCAATTTACTTGAGGACCTTCTTTCCTCGACTTTTATATTTAACAATTATTTAATGAATTTAGCCAATCGTTATGAAAAAAGCCAATTTCTTTTAAAATCTTTATATATTCTCCATTGGGGGCAGTCGCTTAGATTAATTCGAGCACCAAAAACCCCTCCATGGCACTTGGCCCAATTTTTTTTTCTTTGAAGCAAAAATTTATATTTTATATCGTTAAATTTGCGAAAAACCTTTGTACCGTAGTGCAATGGTCTCGACTCTTGTGATAGGGATCAGGGGATCGCTTCCCGTCACGCACGAAATTTTTCAAATTATAGGCCTATTAACCACCAAATGATTGAGAAAAATAGCGGTGTCTAATTTGTCCCAGATGCCGAAAAATATTATTCAAGTGATTTTTAGTTTTTTTACTATTTCCTTCTGAACAAATAGTCATGAAATTTGCTCCACTCCTAAAGGCTATCGTCTTAATTATTATGGCTGAGTTTAAAAAAATTTGGTCCAGAGGAATCTGAGAAAATCTTGCTTCGTTATAATAATTTACAATTACATAATAATTTTATTTTTATCGCTCCCTACGGGCCGATTAACTTCTCGTCTTAAAATCTTCTTAGGCTCACTTAGGACTACAAATTTGCCAAAGCCAATCCTAATCTGATGAATAGTTCCAGAGATATAGAAATAATAATATATTGTTATGAGGTATATTCAGCCAAAATTTAATTCTACTATACAGCCGACGTTTTGAGTGTCTGAACGCCTCCTTTCTTCAGAATTAATGTGAATTTAGAATGATAAAATCGAGGAGAAGGTAAATTTTCTAAATCCACATTAGTCCTGAAGAAGGGAGGCGTTCAGACACCCGAAACGTCGGCTGTAAAGTGAAATTTAATTAGTATAAGGGTATTTTATGGCTGGTAGAATTTGTAACAGGAATGAAAGTTAGAAGAAAAATGCAGCCAGAATTTTTCTTTAAATATATATTTCAACAGCTAGCTGACGTTTCGGCTTTGGTTAAAGCCATCCTCGGAGCTGCTGTTAGTCTTCATATACATATATTTTGAATTGTATCCGGTATTAAAGTTAATTTAGGATATAACATCAGGGAAAAAAGTTTTCTGTTCAAGATCAACTTTTTCCTTCTTCTATCACCAATACAATATATTTATTTTTTTGTGCCTAATGTGATAATTGACTCAGGGCAGTACAATTTCATCTAATTAGATGAAATTGTACTGCCCTGAGTCAATTATCACATTAGGCACAAAAAAAATAAATATATTGTATTGGTGATAGAAGAAGGAAAAAGTTGATCTTGAACAGAAAACTTTTTTCCCTGATGTTATATCCTAAATTAACTTTAATACCGGATACAATTCAAAATATATGTATATGAAGACTAACAGCAGCTCCGAGGATGGCTTTAACCAAAGCCGAAACGTCAGCTAGCTGTTGAAATATATATTTAAAGAAAAAATTCTGGCTGCATTTTTCTTCAAACTTTCATTCCTGTTGAAATTTAATTTTTTTTCTATAGTGTGGAAGTGACTGTGATTGATATATTTGAACAATGAGATGAAGTGGCAGCCAGGAAGGAGTGAGTATCTGTTCGCGCCTCCATGTCAACATTTAAATGTCAGCGCTCTCTCTCACCATTTCCTATTGGCCAACCACATCAACCCTCTCCAACCCTTATTTTCACACTACACTTTCCTATCTTCACACTTTCATGCACAGCTCCATCCCCTCTCCAAGCACCTAAGCCAACTCCAAGCAGTCACAAACATTCACCACCTCATTCATTCATCAACAGTTCCCATGCAAACATTCACCATTCCATCTCATTCATTCATCAACAGTTCCCATGCAAACATTCACCATTCCATCTCATTCATTCATCAACAGTTCCCATGTAAGCATTCAACATTCCACCCCATTCATTCATCAACAGTTCCCATGTAAACATTCACCATTCCATTCATTCACCAGAAGTTCCGATGTAACCACCAACATATCACAATCAGTCTATCAGTTAAACATGTAATATAATCCACGTGCATCAATAAATTGTATATAAAACGCAACCCTCATCTTTTCTTATTTCGAAACAAACCACGAAACCCCGTAGCGCAGCTACAGTATCTCTAAATCAATGAAACTCCCAAAAATTCGCGACGTTTCGGTCCAAATGAGGGTTGAATAAATTTGGACAGAAACGTCGCGAATTTTTGAGAGTCCATTCACTTCCTTCAATCCACTTCCTACCATTGTTAAAAAAAAAATAAATAATAAATAAATAAATTTTGGCCTGAATATACCTCCATAATAAACATTATTAATTCAATATCTACACCAGGCTTTCCCAATCTTTATTTCCAGAGATATAAACAAAAATCCTCACAGCCACACACTCATATATACGTACGCATATTAATATTTTTATTACATTTCTGGGGTTCTTATAACTTGAAATGCAAAGATATATAAAAACATTGGGGGGGGGGGGGAAGGAGAGGTTATATTTTTCCGGTCATAATACTTTACATATAATATATTAGCTGGAAAGTAAAATATAGGATATTTTAAAGAAAAATACATCTTAACGTATCTATAAGTCCTCCAAGTGTGTTGACATTTGCTCATAAAAAATTAATGATTTACCAAAAATCTAATTAAATTTTATTTTCTTCTGATTCCTTAATAAACAAATAAATTCAAATAGATATCATTATTTATTTATTTTTTAATTTAAAAAAAAAAAAAAAATTGTTTCTTATTTCCGTTTTCTAATAGAGGAAACGTCTCCGACTTTTTTCTTTCATTTCTTTAGTTTATTATGGAAAGGGAATATTTTTGAGAGGTTCATAGGGGCATTCAAAAATAGACAAAAGGGGGGAGGGGAGAGAGAAGATAAGACGATGATGATGATGGCATCCTGCTTCCTTACCCAATGGACCTATTAGTTGGCGGAGGGGGAGTGAAGCTCGGCAAAATATATAGAGGGCAGGCAACGCGTGTATAAAAATAACAAGTAATTATCTTGCACATATACAAAAGCAATGATAGAAATATTTCCAAGACATGTAAATAAACATACACCTTGGTATTTCTTTAAGTTGTCTCTTATGGCCTCCAGATGGTTTGAATAAATTTCTTGAAACTCTGGATATTTATTTGATGCAGCCCCGCGGGGTGATTTTTAATTTTATAATTAACTAACTACATCGAAATAATATGGACACCATATGGGATCTTTTTAGAAATGTTTGTATTATTTCTTGAACTTAATCAATTTATTTATTTACTAACTCTAATCAATTAATAAATAAATTGTATTAGGAACAGAGCAAGGTCGGTTTTTTTTTAAGAGGGGAGAGCAAATAAAGTTTTTTTTTTATTTTTCTTAATCAAAGAGAGCATATCGGAAAAAAATTTAAAGAGATGTTAAGATGAAATAATTTTTTTTTTAAATTAATTCCCTTTAGATTTTTCAATTCTTTTTATCCCCTCTGAATCCATACCCTATATGTATATGTATAATAGACCAGTGGTTCCCAACCGGTATGCCCCGGCACCCAAGGGTGCCCCGTGATTTGCTAAGGAGTTCCGCGAGATATTGAGATAAACAAAAAAAGATCTGGTGTGACTGGTCGCACAGAACACAACTTTCTCTTACCTTCAGTAAGAAGAAGTTGTTTTATGCTTGTCACACCAGATTTTTTGTGTAAAACCTATATTTAGTTTCCGATAGCAGGGCCTACATTAGAATTCAAGATGTAAAATTTATAAACATGGGAAAATATTTATATTTTGTTACCATGGCAACCATTTCTCCTATCTTTCCTAAGAACTACAAAAGTAAAGTGTGCTTCAAAAGATTTCAAGGGTAAAATAAGAATAGACATTTTAAAGAGAATCTAAAAATTAATTGATTTACTGTATGAATTTTAATCAAAATCGTTAGAGCAAATTTTGAAAAAAAAAAAAAAAAAAAACTGAAAAAGTACATCAGTAAAGTACTAATACTTTTTGGCCGATTTTGTTCAAAAGCTTATTTTTACTCCCAAATACACTCCTCGTCTGCGATGACTTCGTTGTATATGGATATCTGATATTAATGACCCAAAATTAACCGATATTAGGACCCAACACGTGTTTACATTTGACTGACCTAATCTCGAAACCATAACAGCTAGCTAAAAAAATAAGTGTAGGGCCTACATTAAAATTAACGTTCTTCTCCAAAGTAATTACCACTATAGCAATTTGAGCATATCACTTTTAGCAGGTGTAGTCTACCACTTGTAGAATAGCTGTGAAGAGCCTCCTTTAATAGTTAACACTCACAGCCAATACAGAAAATTATTATATTTATTGCTGGCCGGTGTTCCCAATGTTTATTATTCAAATAATTAATATATAATAATATAATATTGTGAAAAAGGTTCTTTCAAACTAATATAATGAGAATAAAGCTTGGGGTCAATATGACCCCAAAGACTTCTTGTGTAGGGTTAAAACGAAGATCGTACGAAGGTTAAAAAAAAATGTTATTAAATTCAAAAACCAAACAAATATTTTTCATAACTGACAACAGATAAGGGGTCGTCCACATATTACGTAGCGCCTTTTTTTACGATTCCCCCCCCATGTCACAATTAGTCACATACAAACAAACCCCACTACAAATATTATGTCACAACATAGAACTACCCCCCCCCCCCCCAGAATAAAATTTCTTATACAAAATTCATATCATTTTACTTTTCTATTTTTTTTTAGTAAATTTTCCCTCATGACTCAAATAATCAATCCATTTTCTCTGTTGTGAAAATCATTCGACCTTTTTTTTTTTTTAAAAATTTTATAAATTCAACTTTTAGAGAAAGTCCCGGGTCCCCCATGTCACAATTAGTAACGTATTGTCCAGACCCCGCCCCTAACGCGTTACGTAATATGAGGACGACCCTTAAGTTCACTCAACGTCACTGTAGTATTGGGCGCCTATCCGATAATCGGCTACTCTGTAGTAGATAACAACAGTGAAAGCTTAAGCTCCAAAATTACGTAATATAGATATAGCCTTGAAAAATAACGTTATTTCATTGATTTGATAAATTATCGTCCTAATTATTTAACATTTGTATTAACAATGCCTTGTCACTCAATATATTTAGAGTTAATTCATAATTTAATAATTCATATTAATAAAATATTTATATATCTCTTAAACATATTTAATGCAGCTTAGTAAGCCTATAAACCACCAGTCAAAATTAAACATATCGTTAAAGTCACAATCAAAGTGCTACTAATGACATTGCCACCTGATTAACATAAAAAGAAGAGCTTTCGTTAGTTAACAGAATGCAGAATTACTTAGTCATTAAATAATGAAAAAACATTTTTAAAGTTTAAAATTAAATTATAATAAATTTTACATTATAAAATCAAGGACTAGCGTAAAAAATCCTATGAGCTGTAAAAGTTTGGAATTCCTTAAAATATTCATCAAGATAATTAGATAAATATTACAGGTCATTTCAGAACACGTTTACAAATATATAATTTCAAATAATATAAAAACCGTTTTCATTGAAATCGAGGTAGAAGTCTCGCTCTACACCAAAAAAAATTGGCTCACACCCCATCCCGAGTTATAAAATTTATTTATTCTCTTTAATTGATTTAAATAATATTAACATATCATTTGTCTTTTTCTTCGTTTCCTTATGTCGTCACTCGGAGAGAATGGAGGGGATGAAGGGGTGGGCAGCTGATTTTATTCTTCTTCTTCTTCTTAGTCTTATTGGCATCCGGCATATGCCATTTAGCCAGAGATTTTATTATAAAGAAGATTCTTTACCCTCCTCCCCTCCCCCTCCACCGAGATTTTGAAAATATAAAGTACTGTATTAAATTTAGGCCCCTATATTTTTTAAAATTAATCTTAATTAATTTAATGTTTTAAAATATAGGCTAATTATATTTTGATTAAGGATTTTAGTGGGCATAGCGTTGGATTAAATGAATCTTATTAAATATTTAGGTGATGTTGTGCACGAAGAAACCAAGCGCTATTAACCTAAATCTGACTTAAAGGGCATTTCATTTGCACAATTGTAAACAAAATCAATGGCAATGGCTTTTTTTTCTTTTTTTATACAAAAAAAAGTGCAGAGAGTAATAATGTTGAGATTTAAATTAAGAGGTAGATCTTTTTCCCTACAAGATGGCCATCTTATCTCAATTTCTTTCTTAATGGCGCTTGGTTCCTTTATGCTTAACATGGTCAATTTGTATAATTTTATTAGTTTTTTTTTTTCAATAAATTTCATAAAATATAAGAAGTTACAGCAACTTTTTACTTTCTCTTACCTCTATATATGATAATATAAAGAGAGAAAGTAGTGGATTCATGTCAAAAATTATATGTCGAGATTTTTATGGATATGCGCGTTTTGAGGTGTTTCGCGACATGGTCTGTCTGTGTTCAATTTAAAGTATGAAGGAATTAAGCTATGAGATTTGAATTTTATATTTAATTTAGGCACCCCCCCTTGAGGGGGAAAATAAGCTTTTAAACAAAATCGGCCAAAAAGTACTAGTACTTTACTTTTTCAGTTTTTTTTTTCCATTTTCTCAAAATTCGCTCTAACGATTTTGATTAAAATTCATAAATCAATTATTTCTTAGATGATTTTTTGTAAAGAGGTTTTTTTTACATAATGTATGAACTTTTTAAAGATTGTATTTTTTATAAAGTATTTATTGTATACAGTGGACTGGCTGGATGGCGAAGGCCGCAAGCCAAAAAATAAAGAAAAAAAAATTTCTTAGATGCTCTTTAAAATGTATATTCTCATTTTGGCATTGAAATCTTATGATAATATAAATGGTTGCCATGGTGACAAAATATAATTATTTTTCTTTGTTTATACAATAAATTTTATATCTTTAATTTTAATATTTCGGCGGAAACTAAATATATCTCGACACAAAAATCTGGTGTGACAAGCACAAAACACAACTTTCAATTACCGAAGGTTGTGTGCTGTGTGACCAGTCATACCAGATTTTTAAGTAAAATTTGGAACCACTGTGCGACGTGGCGCGAGTGGAAAAATAAAAATAATTTTTTTGCCCCCTTAAACAAAACTTGAATTGATGTTCCATATACAGTCAGAGGCGTACCGAGGGGGGGGGGGCGGTCCGCCCAGGCCCCGAGCCCGTGTCTCTAAAAAAAAGGTAAAATTTTTTCGGACGGGAAAAAATTTTGGTTCCGCGGGCAGCAAACGGAAAAAATTTTGGTTCCGCTGGCAAAAATTTTGTGTGCCTAAAAAAAATTTTCGCAGAAAAATTTTTGAAATCAGGGAAAATTTTAAGGAGGGGGCGGCAAATTAAATTTTGCCCCCCCCCTAAAAAATCTCCTAGTTCCGGCCCTACCTTGCGGTTCAGGGATATACAGTATTTTAAAAATATTTTTGTGTATGGAGGTGAAGGATATTTAAAGATGAGCACCCCCCAAAAAAAAAAAATTCAATATAGGGCCCCCTCTTCTAGTGCCGCACCAGGCCCCCAACTGCCTCGGTACGCCTCTGGATACAGTATTTGTGACCATATATTAGATTCCAATTCTTTTAGGTACTTAAACTTTTTATTATCTTAAGTTTTTAATTTACTGATAATCGAAACAAGGGAGGGATGAGATGTTGAATCGGAAAATTACGTCGCTTTTTTTCACTTAAAAAAAAATAAACAAAAATTTTTACTAAATCAATTAGATATTAAGTAAATACGATTTTTTTTTATTATCCTTTGATTAAAACCTAGATATTAATTTACCTTATCATTCTTTTGAACTTGGCCTTATCTTTATAACTATGTATATAATTATTAATCTTGGTTGTTAGTAATTAGTTAGTAAAACGCGCAAAAGAAAAAAAAAAAAACTTGGTGAAAATATCTAATTCAAGGTCTTTATAAGATGGTTCAAGTTTTCTTCGACTTCTTGGCACTAACTGAAGCTAGTTTAATAGAAAAAAAAATCTGGTGTGACTGGCGCACAGCACACAACTTTCTCTTACCTTCGGTAATCGAAAGTTGTGTTCTGTGCACACCAGATTTTTTGTGTCGACATATATTTAGTTCCCGACAGTACGGAACATGAATTCAGATGTAAAATTTATAAGTATGGGAAAATATTTATATTTTGTTACCATGGCAACCATTTCTCATATCTTCCCTATGAAATACAAGAGTAAAGTGGTCTTCAGAAGATTTCAATCACAAAATGAGAATATACATTTTAAAGAGAATCTAAAAAATAATTGATTTTTGAATTTTAAAAAAAATCGTTGGAGCAAATTTTGAGAAAATCGAAAAAAACTGAAAAAGTACATCAGTAAAGTACTAGTACTCTTTGGCCGATTTTGATTAAAAGCTTATTTTTCCGGTCCCGGGGGGTGTTTAACTTAAATATAAAATTTCAACCTCGTAGCTCAATTCCTTCATGCTTAAAATTGAACACACACCCACACACCCACACACCCACACACCCACCCACACACCCACACACCCACAGACAGACCATGTCGCGAAAACCACTTTTTTGGATTCAGGGGACCTCAAAACGTGAAGATCCATCAAAATCTCGACATCGAATTTTTGACATGAATCCAATACTTTCTCTCTCTATATATATATTACATATATACATAGGTAAGAGAAAGTAATACAGTGATTAATTACAAAATTACAATATCAAATAAATTCATTACTTAACAAATATCAGATAACAAGGTGAAGATGGCCTTCGTTTGAAGGACCAAAATATTGACATAGTAATAATAATAAAATAGATAATGAAAAATTACGTTTGAAGAATTCAAATGATTCAATAAAATTTTTTAAGTTTATTTACTAAGTGAGGGGGGAGTTCAGAAAGACCGAATGGACAAAGCTAATCAAATAAAAAATATAATATTCAACTATGTATATTTTAATAATAATAAATCTCAAAAAAAATTTTCATCATCTTGAGGGGGTGCTAATTTTGGGAGATTCCAGCGGCCACAATTTTGAACCTATCGACCTCAATTTTTTTTTAAATTAAAGCTATTTAAAATATCTACAACTTATAGAAGCCCTTTTTTTGATTTTCGAAAAAATAAATTTTTATTTTAGATTAATCGCATTAAATAAAAGATATTTTAAAAAAATTCGCTCTATATCTTATAGATAATTAAATTAATAATCATTGTGTTAAAAAATAATTAATTTTGTACCCTTAATTAATTATCTGGAATCTTTCAAATGAAATGGAATAAATCCCTTGTATTCCTATGGAAAAACTAACTCCAACTCTTGCCGCCTAGCAGGGCCGGAACTACGAGATTTTTAAGAGGAGGGGGCAAAATTTAATTTGCCGCCCCCTCCACAAAATTTTCTATACAAAATTCATATTATTTTACCTTTTTTTAAGTAAATCTTTCTTTAATTGCCGCTCCCCTGATATCTGCCGCCCGGGGCATATGCACCCACTGCCCCCCCCCCCCTCCCTAGATTAGGCCCTGCCGCCTAGAGCAGCGTTTTCCAAACTGTGAGTCTAAGGGGAGGCGCGAATATTGGCCACCAAGATCAATTTTCCAAATGATTGCTAGTTTTATAAACAAAATAATAAAATAATTTAGAAGATTCTGGGACGGAGTTTTTAATTAAAATAATAAATATGACACAGCCACTTTCTATTATTCTAATAAATATGAATAAATAAAAAATATTTTTATATAAATTTATATTTTTTAGTATTAAAAATTTTTGTTTTTGTATTATTTTATTAAATGTGTGGGGGAGGGGGCGTCATACGATTAAGTATTTTTAAGGGAGGCGTTGTAACATAAAGTTTGGAAACCACTGGCCTAAAGTAAGACTCATTCTAGAAAATTATACTATGTGTAAAACCCAAAGACGGATCCTGGAAAGTTTTTCAGGGTTTTAATTTTTTTCTGACTAGACGCGAAACTCGCCGAAGGCGATAGCATTGTTAATTATTTTATTTATTAGGATTGGATAAGGGGTTGAAAATTTGAAAAAAAAATATTTTTTTTTTTTTAATTTATTTTAGCTAAATCGAAGCCAAATAAATAGAAAACATTCAAAAAATAGCGTTGATTATTAAAATTTTGATTAGGGGTGATGAAGGGTGAAGGGTTGATTATTTAAGAAAGGCCTTGGAATATTCCAAATCACTTGTTGACATTTTTTTCCACCTATAAATATAGTTAGATTAGAGTAAACGGTATTTTTTTACTTTTAATAAAAAGGGAATTGCTATGTCCATCTATTTATTCCTATATCGAGAGAGAGACAAGTCTCGTTCAGTCGAGCGGGCGACCTGGCGCCAGGCGCTGCTCTCTTTATTCGTTGTGTTTAAAGTGAATCAAAGTGAATAATTAATATAGTGTAACCCACCCTGACCTCACCGTCAACCAGCACACCCTCTTGAGTGTCTTATTAAAGGTAATTATTATGCATTTTATCGTTGAAAAAAAAAATGATTGAAACAAATAATTTGACTGCAAAAAACGATTCTTTTGAATATGAAATTAAATATTTTGTATTTCACTAAGGGTAGAGGGTGAATATAAGCTGTTGAAAGGGAGAGGGGGAGTGTAGGTGTCATTGAAAAAAAATTAGTTTTTTATTTTTATTTATTTAATTTTTTTTTTAAACACACTTTTTTCTCATTCACGCTCAACATTCACACATACATTCACACAGTCTTTGCGGCAACCCAGGCCATAAAAGACTTTATACGATAACCGTTATTAATTAATAATATACACATTGGGGGTCCAGGCATTTCAATTTCAGCCATTTGGTATTCATTTCGGACTGCCAGGGATCCGAACACTCGACGTTCGGTATAGGAGATAGGCACGCTACCAACTACACCAAGTCTGAGGACATTTTAAAATCTTAAGTTTCTATTTGGCCTATATTTTTGTTAATCAAATTTCTTTAATATACTTTTACTAAGGGTTGAAAATTGAAATAAAATAATTTCAAAATAAAATAAAAATAATAATTATTTATAAATGTATTCAAATTATTTTGAGAGGAATTTCTCGGTGAAGGCTCGCATTTCCTTAAGGGGGGGGGGGGGGTTTGAAGGCATTAACCAGGGAGGTTAATGCCCCATCCCCTATAATGCCCTATATTAATGTTTAATAAACAATGGGAAAAAATTAATTTACTTGCCCTTATAGGTTTTAATAAATCTATAGAGTATGTGGGTGGCCACCGAGAATCAGAGACCCTTAAAACGTGTATTTCCACCAATGTCTTGATATATAACAAATAATTAATATTTTTTCATTTTCTGGTACGTACAAATTTATTAGTATCATTTAAATATAGATTGGAGTAAAATATCATGCAATTATCTCACTCGTCAATCATAATATTGATAATACAATAATAAAATAGGGAAGAAATTGTCTCTATAATTACGTTAAGACAATAAGAGGGTATGATTGTATGCATTTGCATAAAAGTAGAAAACAAGCGATAGAGAGAGAGAGATAGAAATAAATCCTCTTTTGAAAATTGTAGATCATAAAAATCAATTAAATATAGCATGGGAAGAATAGAGAGCCAACTATAAAATATTCCACGTGGGGGTATTTGAATTATACCTAATCTCATTTATTAGTGAATGAAAGGGGGAATCAAATTTCTTCTCCCTTTTGATCTTAATCTAGAGAGTGACATGAAAATAATCATAGTTTGCAAAAATCTTCTATTCCATGGTGTAAGTAGGAAAAAAAGTGAAGGTTTTATTTTTTTGGATACGTTTCGGTCCTAAATTGTGATCTTCTTCAGAGATATGCACACAGTAAAAATCAAAAGATGTCTATTTACTAAAGAGTAAAAACAAAATTTTAACAAAGTAAAAAGATGGAGTTATTTCAACCAACGCTCAAATAGATTGTTCATTAGGTTTGCCACGCTATTTTTGTCAAAAGGTGCAAGTTTTGCAAGTTTTTAGCGCGCAAAAAATGAAACAGAATGAAGGGCAAAATGTGTAAATTATACTGCAATGGCAAGCGAAACGAACAGACCCAAAATATTGTTTAAGATAGAAAATTTTCGAGATGTGCTTAAGATTGAGGAAAAAAAAAGTTTTATTTAACAAAAGTTTTTGAAAATGATGAAATGAAATAATTAATATTCCTATTATATATTGGAAAAATTTTTGATATAAATTAATCCCCATTTGGCCCATATTAGTACATTTCTTGGTTAGTAACCTCACAAAAAAACAGCCCCCTAAGTTTTATGGTTCACGCGATATTTTATTTTTTTAGACAGCATTTTTTCACAAAAACCCGATTTGCGGCTAAACGGTTTGGTTTGGAATACATTGCATGAAATAAAGTCATACTAAAATTGGCCGTAGAATCCAAATATGCAATAATATACAGGGCGTTCCATTTAAAAACATGACTTTAATATGGAACACCCTGTATAAGAAGAGCAATTGGAACAAAAATATTTTTATTTAATTTGTACCCCTAAAGGCCCCACATTATGCACGATCAACAACCTTTAAAAATGTCCGTTAATAAGCTAGTATGATGATACTTTTGTATGTGTTCTTAAACTTGCTGTAACTTGTTCACAGGCCAGGGTATCTTGAGTCACCTGCTGCCTTCCGACAGTTAAGGCCGAGATGCTGACCAGCAAACACCTCTTCTCCGCGTTGGGTGACTTCAAATCCAGATTCTCTCATTTGGTGAGTATTTTTCTGAATTGTTTAAAATGTTACTTATTAATCATAAAAAATTAGTTGAGTTGTTTGACTGTGTGCACCGGCAGGAATTGCAAATAATAATAATTTCAATTACATCGGGTTACCAATTAATTGATTTAATCATATATGAAAAGAGTCTGACTTCAGACAGTGAGAGATATAAATGGCACAAGCTTTTGGTATCCAAATGGCTTAAATAAAGTCATCGGGCTGCCTGGGGCCCGAACCCGCAACGTTCGGTATAGAAATTAGGGTCGCTACCAACTAAGCCAACCCCGAGGGCCAAATATAATAATTAAAAGTAAACACTACAAAATCGGGTAAGAAAAGTAATGCGTATAACGGACTGATTTACAAACATGAGTGTATGAGATGACTAATTTTATTTAAATTAGAGCCGAGTTTGGCCTAACTCTAACTCCCTGACCCAAAAAAAAAATATTAATAAAAAAAAATCTGGTGTGACTGGCGCACAGCACACAACTTTCTCTTACCTTCGGTAATCGAAAGTTGTGTACTGTGCTTGTCCCACCAGATTTTTTGTGTTGACATATATTTAGTTCCCGACAGTACGAAACATATGAATTCAGATGTAAAATTTATAAGTATGGGAAAATATTTATATTTTGTTACCATGGCAACCATTTCTCCTATCTTCCCTATGAAATACAAGAGTAAAGTGGTCTTCAGAAGATTTCAATCACAAAATGAGAATATACATTTTAAAGAGAATCTAAAAAATAATTGATTTTTGAATTTAAAAAAAAATCGTTGGAGCAAATTTTGAGAAAATCGAAAAAAACTGAAAAAGTACATCAGTAAAGTACTAGTACTCTTTGGCCGATTTTGATTAAAAGCTTATTTTTCCGGTCCCGGGGGGGGTGTTTAACTTAAATATAAAATTTCAACCTCGTAGCTCAATTCCTTCATGCTTTAAATTGAACACCCACCCACCCACACACCCCCCCAGACAGACCATGTCGCGAAAACCACTTTTTGGATTCAAGGGACCTCAAAACGTGAAGATCCATCAAAATCTCGACATCGAATTTTTGACATGAATCCAATACTACCTAAACAAAAAAAAAAAAATTAGTTTTTAATTGAAAAGTAAAATTTATAAATTTCATTGAGACTATTTATTATTTTTTTTAGAAAGAGATTTATTACTTGGGCATTGAAACAAATTAATTTCCTTTTGTTGTTAGTAACAAATGGGGATGTAGGAGCGGGGGTGGATAGTAAAATCATAATTTATTTTCTATGATTTAAATTAATAAAGTTTTTTTCCTCATTTTTTTTTTTTCTCAAAAGATAAATGAGCCTAATCTATTTTTCTAGTGGTTTTAATACTATTATCAAGAAATAAAATCGCATAATCCTTGAATTTGATGTTGTTTGTTATTGTGATTACTTCCAAAGAATAAATTGAATCTTTTTTTTTTTTCAATTCTTTTATAATTTGGCATAGTAAACGTCCTAATATGTCAGTGTGGATAAAGTCAATCTATGCAAGATCACGCCATTGTGTCCAAAGGAGTCTGGTTACATATAATTTCCGTTGCAATTTTTCTTCAGGGGATCGCGTGGGACACGCAATAAGGGCGCAAAGGTGGGGCTGATGCATGTGAGGGGGGCAAAAAATCAACCCTGTAGGGGTGAAAACCAGAAAAAAAAACAGGTCGAGGATGGGAATCTCACTTTTCCTTTAACTATCCAGAATAATTTCTCACTAAGGGTGGAAATATAATTCGTTAAAGATGAGGGAATTTTTATATTATTTGTGGGTGGGACTTAAAAACCTTGAGTTTTATTTTATCTTCATTGATTGAATCACCTTCTTTTATATTCATGATTTATTTAGTCTTCTATTGCTCGCGAACAATCATTTAACGAGAATTAAGTCTTAAGATCATCCTAAACGGCTCTAGAAAATTTTGATGAGAATTTTTAAAATTTAAACGGTGTTATACTTCTAATTTTTTTAATATTATTAAGTTTTATTCAGTTGATAATTTTCATAATCTTAATTTTTTTCAAAAATGAACTTGCCCCCACTTTCAAAATAAAAAATCTGGTGTGACTGATCGCACAGCAAACAACTTTCTCTTGCCTTTGGTATCTTTGTTAGGCCCCAGGGGAATCGACTAACTTAAATATAAAATTTCAACCTTTATAGCTCTTTGGTTCTTGAGATATTTTATTCGCGGGCAGACAGACATACCATGTCGCGAAAACCACCTTTTTTTGGATTCAGGGGACCTCAAAACGTCTATATCCATCAAAATCTCTTCATCGAATTTTTGACATTAATCCAATACTTTCTCAGTGTACATAAGTAATACATTAATATAAATCAAATTGGAAAATTTGCATAAAAATACTCATAAAAACAGCATGCATACAATAAATAAAATATAAAATTATATAATAAAAAGCAACACAAAAACTGAAAAAGTACATCAGTAAAGTATTAGTACTTTTGGCCGATTCATTTAAAATCCTATTTTTGCACCTCAGGAGAGTACCTAACTTAAAAATATAAAATTCAACCTTGTAGCTTTATTTAGAACCCACAATCAGAGACAGATAGACAGACCATTTTGCGGAACTCAGTGGTCTTCAAAACGTGTATTTTCATCAAAATCTCGAAATAAAATTTTTGACATGATTGCAATACTTTCTCTCTATATAGGCTATATATATATCGGCTCCTTCAAGTGGAAAAGTGACGCTACTCCAAAAATGATCAATTTTGAGATGAGAAAATTTTGAAATGAGTTCTTTTTATGTGTAGATTTATGTGGGAAAGTGTCATTTCTTTCACTTCTAAATATCACCCCCAGAATGCGCTAGTGTCGTTTTGCAATTTTGGCGATTTTGCTCTTATTCTTGTGGAAAAGTACCATTTGTCGAACTGATGTCGAGTTAAACACAAGGCAGTACAGTTTTTAGAAGAAATATGTGCAATGCATACAATAATATCACAATAATTTAAATATATCGCGTTTTCCTTTAAGGAAATAGAAATCTTTAAACCTCTTTCCTGAAAAAAGAGACTTTTTGAGTTGTGTCACTTTTCCATTTAAGGAGCGATATATTAACTTAATACATTAGATAAGGGAAAGTAAAAATTTGCCCTTTGCCATGGGCGTAGCCAGGAGGCAGGGGGGCCGTTGCTCCCCCCTGGTCTAAACCTAAAGAATTAAAAAATATATATATATATATATATATATATATATATATATTTTTCACATTGGAAATTTTTTTTAACACCCCAATTCACTACATTAATTTAATTTTTTTTTTATTTAAATAAATAATTAATACTCTATGTAAATATTAATTGCAAACCCCCTCATGTCGCTCTAACGAGGGGTTGGCCCCCCTAATATGAAGTCTGGTTACGCCCATGCCTTTTTTGCACTAAATATAATTTCGCCGCCATTCTTTATTCGTCTATTTTTAATTGAAATTTATCAATTCTATCAGAAACATGGATTTCTTTCTCTTCAGTAGGCAGGGGGTATAAAATATTTCAAAATATTTCCTCTTTAACTACAAAAAATTATTTTGTAGAGTAAAAAAAAACTTTTTTATTAGAATATTTTACCAGAGAAAGTAATTATTTTTAAATTTATTTCCTAATTTAATGCTTCATATTGTTTTTTTGTTGTTGTTGTCTTTTCATGGAAAATTTCTTAAGATTTATAAATAAGTCTTTTAAGTTAATATTTATTATGTTATAAAAAAATTAGGCTATTAAAATGTTATTTTGTTTCTTAGTGTATAAACAACCCTTAAAACTTATTTCAGAAAAAAAAACTTCTTGAATTTATATTCACAGTTGTTTTTCATTTTCTGGGTCCCAAATAGTTAGTTATTTCATAATTATGTTATAAATCATTTTCTTCATTTCATAAGTTTTTCCACCCCTCTATCCAAGTTTGATTTCATTATGTAAATTATCCATTGAGATAATAAAGACTAAAAAAAAACTAAAAAGTGGTGGGGAGATGATTTATTATATCGTTTAAAGAGTCAAGGCAAAAATCGAATAGCAACCCCTTGGTGTTTTTTTTAACTACTTCACATTTACTGTAGTATTTTACCATTAAAAGCTTCTAAAAGTAATTGTATAGTTTCACTTAGTTACTAAATTAAACTTTATTTATAAAAAAACAGGTAAATTGTTTTATACCTTCTTCTCGAAGTATAAGGCTTATAAATAAAAATTTAAGCTTAACTGGACTAGTACAAATTTTAGTACTCCCTATTTTTTTCTGATTCAGTACACTCAGGATCGCAAAGAGAGGGGTAAGATAGGGTCCTCTTAGAATACCCTGATCCTTTGAGTTCTAAACCCTGAATTCTAAATGGAAATAATCACATTTTTTTAACATATTCTTTTTTTATGGAGATATTAGAGTTTTAGCGCGCATAGTACGAATATACGTGGGAAACTTGACCTCGTGATTGTCTGACGGCAATGCTCTGTAGAAGTTTTCGCTAAACTGTTTCTTAGCTTAAAATTCCTTTAGGAATATACTAAATAGAAAAGAAGTCAAAAGCGGAGACAATTTTTTACTTTCTTTACCTTCTATATGTGAAATATATAGAAAGAAAATATGTAAATGTATAAAATTTGACCCTGAGCGTGTGGAACGTCCCCCGATAGCCAGCGGTACTATGTATTTTTAAAAATATATTAATAAATATACACCCCTAAATAGCTTCTGATAGCCGAAAAGAGGTTTTGAAAAAAATTGTATAAAATTGGTAAAATCTACCTGAAAAGTTCAGAGTGAAGAGAGATTCTACAGGGAGCTTTCCTCTTCGAGGCTTGCCGCGATTGTTCGCTAATTAGTGGAGGTTTTTCACCACTACACCCTCTAGTAAAATGATTAAAAATGATCTAGGATCCACACGCCTACAGCAGGTCTGCATAGTGAACCTTTAGGGAATCATAGGGATACACACACGCCCGCACCAGGGACACACACAGTACCAAAGACACACACAGAATAGATCGAAAGTGACCAGAAGAAAAATGTGTCCCTGATGTGGGGGAGGGATATCTCAGGTGTATCTCTGGTGTGGACGTGTATATCCCTTGTGTGTCCCTAAAGGATCACTATGGCAGACCTGCTGTAGGGCGTGTGGATCCCTAGATCATTTTTACTCGGGCAATTCTAGACTAGTGCGAGAATTTTTTCACTGCTCCGTATAATACAACTTTTTCTATAGAGTTTTCGCCAAAATTATTTACTCATAAAAGTTGAGAATCTGTATTTAAATCGCTTTAAACCCTTAAGGCATTCCATGTTTAAGTTTTTTTTCCTTTTAATACGTTTAATAAATATCTAATAACGAGATACGGTTACAGGCAAACTTTTTTTTTTTTCAAGAATGATTGATCTTTTCCAAATATGAAAAAATAAAATAAAATAACGATCCATATCAATGGCCATGACATGCAAACACATATTGCGGTAATGTGTCGCCGAAAGAAAAAAAACCTAAAATGGAGAGGAATAATAAAGTTATAAAATATCTGGAATAGATTCAATTCAGATATCTTGAGTAAATAAAGAAAAACATAACCGAAAGAATGATTTCACTCTTATCGATTATGAAAAAGGGCAAATAGACTTGAATGAATGATAAAAACAAGTGTTCGCAATCAAACATCAAAAAAGAAAAAAACTACAAGTGATGTATTAAAATAAAAAATAATAAAAAAAGATTCAATCTGTCGAAAGAGTTTTTAGGTAAAATATTATCATTGAATGAATAGGTAGTATTTAGAAATTGATACGTGTTTTATCTTCTCAATCCTTTGCATTTATTCTTAAAAAGTGGAAGCTTATAAATTGGTTCATTTATATTTACAGTTTCATAAGATAAGCCCCCAAAATTTTCTCTGAATTTTTTTTTAGAAATTTCTTCTTCGAATATTGTAGTTGTTATTTTTTTTAAGACTTCAAAATCTTGTATGCGGGATTTTTTTTAGAGAAATCAAGGAGTAATGGTTTGAGCTACTTTAAAAAAATGTCACATTTTTTCTTTTATTACTGCTTCATTTGAAAATATGAGAATTTAGTTTTAACTATGCTCTTAATCTGAGCGAGAAAAAGCATTCACTAGGTATTTTGTCGAAACAATTCGAAGTCCCGATATTTTTTTTTTTATCAATACTTGCTTTCCGATAAATCATACACGATCGTATAGGGTGAGCGCCAATAATAAATTCCCACATGAGCTAGTGCCTAAGTATATGGTATAGCATATGACAAATTGTGAAATAATTTCTAAATTTGAAAAGCTAAAATAAATCATCTGTAGCAGATTTTACGTTTTACCTTTTCGGTCATTAAAATTATTTTACTATGCAGTAAACCATATACTATGCCATATTACCTAAGGGCTTAAGCTTATCAGGGGGACTCAATTATAGCGCTCACTGTACAATATAGAGTATCAAAAACTCTTTTGGGTGAATGGCAAATTTTTCTTTGTAGGGCAAGTTTTTATTTTATTCTGATTAAAATCTTTAAAAAGACTCTGCGTAGTGGAAGATAGTAGAATACGAAAATACTCTTGAGTAGAGGCCGAAAATATCCTAGATGCAATTTTTTCTACCCCCCTTCAAAATATTGTTTTTTTTATTTGTTTTAGGATCTTTTTTCGGCATCTAAAGCCATTTAGATCTTATATTTATTTCAAATGATTGGCTCTGCACAGCAATGTTAGCATTATAGAGTTCAAAAATTATAATTGTATTCTTAACATAACACATTTTTGTATTATTATTTATTAAAAATATAAATAATACGTAATTTAGTATATTTTTTGTCCAAATATTATTTATAAATACTACAAATTATTGTTTGGGCGGTTGGTCTGTTTAGACCTTATTT
>JAKCPI010003675.1:0-16906 GCA_023213315.1 Euborellia annulipes | reverse complement strand
ATTGCAAATAATATTTATATTATAATCAATATAACCGAAGGTATTAAATACGAACATTAAACGCTTGTTGTTGTTTTTGTTTAAGTTCCTTTCGTCCGGAACAATATTCCATCCGCGGAGTGCTTTATAATTAAATGAACAAAACCATTAACGTCTAACAAAAGGACCTCGAGAGCTCGTTTGTCTCCCTCAGCAGAAAACACTAATTCTCGCTGTTTAAAATTGGATTATTTATTAACGATCGTTAATCACCGAATGACATTTTATTAATCTGTAACATAGTAGGATTATTATTATTATTTTTTAATTGTAATCAGAAAAACAAATACAAATGACTATTTGAATATTTTACAAAGAGAGGAATTTAATTATACTGTATTTATCGATCGTTTAGTTTGTGATTAACGTAGCGAATTTTATTTGCATTTGAATTTGACATAATCCCAATATTGATCTTTCATAAATTTATTTTTGTTACTGGTTAAAAAAAAAAAAATACTTCGAAAACTTCTTTTTATTTGTTACTCTAACAAATCAATTCAAAGACTATTTTGGAAAATCAATACAATCTGTCTTTTATATGGAGCCTGGGTTTCTCTTTATTTTAGACATTTGACCTTTTTTCTGATGCCATTTTTACTTTCTCTTACCTCTATATATGAAATATATAGAGAGAGAAAGTATTGCGATCATGTCAAAAATTCGATGTCGAGATTTTGATGGATATACATGTTTTGAGGTCCCCTGAGTTCAAAAAAGTGGGTCCCGCAAATTGGTCTCTGTGTGTGTGTGTGTGTGTGTGTGTCTGTATGTTTGTAACAATTTTTAGCATGAAGGAATTGAGCTACCCGATTGAAATTTTATATTTAACTTAGGTACCTTCCCACAATCTCAAAATAAGCTTTTGAACAAAATCGGCCAAAAATTATTAGTACTTTAATGATGTACTTTTTCAGTTTTTTTCGATTTTCTCAAAATTCCCTCCAAGGATTTTTTTTTAAATTCATAAATCAACTATTTTTTAGATGCTCTTTAAAATGTATATTCTCATTTTGCCGTTGATATCTTCTGAAGACCACTTTAACTCTTGTTCTTCATAGGAAAGATAGGAGAAATGGTTGCCATGGTAACCGAATTTAAATCTTTTTCTTTATATTAGATTAAAAATCAATTATTATTTAAATTCCCATTTATTTTTATTTTATTTCTGTCTTTAATTGTTTCGGAGAAAACATATCTCTCTCTCTCACTTGCAAACATTATCGTCTGTCTCTACTCTTTTTAAATTCCCTTTCCGCCTCTTCCATCCATAGGAACAATGTTAATTTCCTATAGGGATTTGTATGTTAATTTCGATTCAAAAGGGGGTCCCCTTTGGAACTTTTACGCATTTAAAAATTTTTGTTTCCAATTCTTATGAAATTTTGAATTTATTTACGAATCTATATTGTGTATAAAATGTCCACCAGATTTTTCGATTTTCTATGATGGGAGACGAATTACTGACTGCATGGATTGTGAACAAGAGCATTCGAAGAGGAAGAGACTTCCCTATCAACCTCAAATGCGCCTAGACTAACGACAAACTTCCTATTTACTCCATCACTGGATCATCAACTTTGTTGTGTTTAAATGCTCTATTACTAATACAATTTTTTTATAGCTATTAATTTATATAAACTCTTTTTTTTATATTCTTCTAGTTTATAAAAACATATAAAATGAAAACGAGATAGCTAACTTGGAGTAAAAATGAAAAAGAAAACGAGCCTTGTGCATTTATTGCCGATAAAATTCTTAAATGACTTTCGATTTCATTTTTATGAATGTGAGTTTGAAAAATAAAGGTAAATAAAAATAAAACTAATAAAAGGTAATTTAAAAAAATAGCCTATATAAATATGAAACTAAAATATTTTTTTTTTTTAATTTAAAAAAAAATATATAAATTTCTTTTGTTGGAACTAGAAAAAAGGATTAGTTCATTAGCTAGAAATAAACGAAGGTGGAGGAGTTAAAGATGTAACAACACGAGATGTCGGTAGACGGTAGACGGCCATGGGTTTGAGAAGTAATTTTTAGAAAGAAAATTGCAGGAGTTAATAAAAATTCCTTTCAAAAAGGATGCGAACATTTAAAAAAAATCTATATATAATAATTACGGAGTGTCCGTCTGTCCGTCTGTCTGTCTGTCTGTCTGTCCGTCTGTCCGTCTGTCACGCTCTGTTTGACCAACTTACCGTTGGAATTTTGAAACGAAATTTTGCAGTCTTATAGAGGACGTTATGGAGAGTCCCGGAAAAATACTCAGGTCCCGAAATTCCTATAACTTTTTGAGTTATTAATTCCTAAAGTTACGATTTCTCCCATAGGAAATGTATAGAGAAATATTTAAGTATTCTTTGCAGTTGTGTATTCTTTGAATGTAAACAAATCTTCAAGCAGGCACTGGATTGGAATACGTAGTAATAATAATTTCTTTTATAATTAAGAAAACGCGAGGGTCCGCCGCAGGCGGGCCCGAGCCAGTGGCTGGGGGGTCCAGGGGGCGTAGCCCCCCCGCCTCTAGACGCCAGCCCGTTTCTCATATTTAAGAAAGGCGAGGGTCCGCCGCAGGCGGGCCCGGAGCCAGTGGCTGGGGGGTCCAGGGGGCGTAGCCCCCGTCTAGACGCCAGCCCGTTTCTCATATTTAAGAAAGGCGAGGGTCCGCCGCAGGCGGGCCCGAGCCAGCGGTTGGGGGTCCAGGGGGCGTAGCCCCTGCGCTAGACGCGAAGCCCGCCGAAGGCGGGCGGCGCGGCTAGTTATGGTTCTAACTAGGGATGAAACGATACGAGTAAATACAAGTACTTACTCGATACTTTTCTTTCGATACCAAGTAATTTTGGATTCGATACTTTGGAATCGAGTATCAAGTAAGTATCGGTCAAAAATACTCGTATCGATACTCGGTCCATGTACGCGATGATTAGTTAGGTCGGAAGAACATTTACGTACATTTTTTCTTATTTACAATAGAAATAAGTAGAATGGTTTGTACCGCTGTATTTTAATTTTTATTATAGGAGTGTTCAAAAGGGAAACATCTTGAAAAATTATTATTTTTGGGTAGTAGGTACCTCTAAAACTGAATTTTTTTCTTACAAGGAGTCCCCACGGGTTGTGGGTCACCGATTTTTTTTCAAACTCATAGGATTTGAAGATTAGTATCTGGACATCAATTTCCTAAAGCAGTACGATGCACTACTCAAGAACACTCAAGAAAATTGACTTTGAAGACGATCAAGATTTCCGAATTGTTTAAGTTTGGATAATTTTATTTATGTAAACAGTGTCTGGTAGCCGTGAGAGTAAACGCAACAGTCTATTAAACAAGGAGTCGCTGGTTCGATGCTTGTTCGGGACATTTTTTTTTTTAATTTCAATTCTCTACCCGCATATACAGTATCTCTCATATTAACTATATTATAAAATTGAAATTTTAAATTAACAAATATTTTTTCAATATAAATTAACATCTTTTTATTTTTAATTACCACTCGTTACACACTGAAAATACGAATATTTATAATAAATTGAAATTTGGTATAAAAATTAAAACTAACTACAGTTTTCACCGCCGTGTTGTTTTATCGACTAAAGTCTTATATGGCCTAAGTTGCCTAAAAGACTGTGTGCATGTGTGTGTGAGTGGAAAAAAGTGTGAGTGTTTAAAAAACAAAAGATATATGAAAATATATGCAACGAATCGTCTTATTTAACAATAAGATGTTTTTAATTTTTATACCAAATTTCAATTTATTATAAATATTCGTATTTTCAGTGTGTAACGAGTGGTAATTAAAAATAAAAGATGTTAATTTATATTGAAAAATATTTGTTAATTTAATTTCAATTTTATAATATAGTTAATATGAGAGATACTGTATATGCGGATAGAGAATTGAAATTAAAAAAAAAAAAAAATGTCCCGAACAAGCATCGAACCAGCGACTCCTTGTTTAATAGACTGTTGCGTTTATTCTCACGGCTACCAGACACTGTTTACATATAAATAAAATTATCCAAACTTAAACAATTCGGAAATCTTGATCGTCTTCAAAGTCAATTTTCTTGAGTGTTCTTGAGTAGTGCATCGTACTGCTTTAGGAAATTGATGTCCAGATACTAATCTTCAAATCCTATGAGCTTGAAAAAATCGGTGACCCACAACCCGTGGGGACTCCTTGTTATTGATTCTATAGACTAGATATGGGAGACTCCACGCTTGAACCCTGACCACATTTTATTTGGCTGAAACTCTGTCATCTTTTTATACCCTATTGAAAAATGCGTTTGAGAATTTTTTCAGATTTTATATACTAGCCAAAAAAAAAGTTATACTAAAAACATCGATTTTTTTTTAAATAACCAAAAAAAACACAATAAAAAATTAATTTACTCGGGACGATTTTTTTTTTGAAATTTTTGTAAATTTTAAATGTAAATTTTTCAGAAAATGAATATGATAAATTTTACAGATTCATTCTGAACGTTTTTTGACATTTTCTTAAAAACAAAAAAAATTTCGGGGGATGACACTTTTTTTTTTAATTTTTTTAATTTGATTTTTCTACAAATGCCCTGAAAATTTCAGGAGTGGGATTATTCCGCTTTTATTTTTTATTTTTGAAAAAAAAATTTTTTTTTCCGCTTATTTATCATGATGTGTTTTAAATTTTCCAGGATTGACTGGAGATTCTGAAATTGAAGAAAAAAATAATAATAATAATAGTTAGGTGAGCGAGAAATCTGTGCTTTATCCTGAAAATTAGAAATTAGTTGTGTATTCTTTTTCTGAGAAACAATACATGGGAAATTAGGAGGGTTGTGGGGTCTGGCCTCCCAGAAAGTTTTGCCCCAAGAAAATTGGAGAAAATATGGGTCTTTCCAGGCTCCACCGAGTGATGGCTGGTCCCATGGCCCCTTTCAATTTTTTCTTGGGGCAAGGAGCTTTGGGAGGGCCAGGCCCCCTGGCACCCTCCTAATTACACCCATGTTTCTAAGCTTTTATTTGACGCTTCAAATACTTCAGTAGTTGAATACACAACTAATTTCTAATTTTTTCAGGATAAATGGAATTTTCTCGACTTTCATCACCCCTAACTATTATTATTATTATTTTTCTTCAATTTTCTAGAATCTCAGTCAATCCTGGAAGAATTTAAGAGCACCACTGATAAATAAGCGGAGAAAAATTTTTTTTTTTCAAAAATAAAAAAAATAGAAAGCGAAATAATCCCACTCTGAAATTTTCAGAGCATTTGTAGAAAAAATCAAAGTTTTTTATAAAAAAAAAAAATTAAAAAAAAGTGTCATTCATCCCGAAATTTTTGTTTTTTTACGAAAATGTCAAAAAAACGTTCAAGATAAATCTCGTAAAATTTTGTCATATTGTTTTCTGAAAAGTACATATAAAGATAAAAATTTCAAAAAAAAATCGTCCCGATAAGTTAATTTTTTGGACAGTTTTACGGTTATTTAAAAAAAAATCGATGTTTTTGAAAAATGCGAACTTTTTTTGGCTGGGTCGTAAAATCTGAAAAATTCTCAACCGCCACAATTTAAATAGGGTATAAAAAGATGACAAAGTTTCAGCCAAATCAAAATGGTCGGGTTCAGAAGTGGTCGAGTTGGCGTGGAATGCCCCATATATAGACCTATATATTTCTTGAGTTGAATGGCTGTAGATATTCAATTGGAAAAAGAAACGGGAGCCTCCCCGGAAACAGCAGCCAGGATAAATAAAAAACTTTATATTTCGATGCTGATGCTTCGAGTGCTAGTCGCACTCATCCTCAGGGCACGCAAAATTGCCAAAATTTAGTACAAGTTATGCGGTACTGGAAATTGATTTCATGTTTATACATGTATTTGTTTGTTCTTAGCATTGATGGCATGTACAGTGATAAAAAAAACTATTTATTTGAATACAAAACGTTGTGATTGACACCGCATGTTGTGATGAATTTCTCTAAAATTGAAATAACCTTCAACCCAGAAAAAATTTCCAGTTGGCTTGGAGTGGATACAGATTTATATCCCCAAACCAGCCACTTTTACCATTTGATTCGAATTAGGCCTATTAGGCTATTCTCCATCTAAAATATTATTTTCAATGTAATTTCATTACATACAATTGTAGAGAGGCTATTCTTGGCACCTCGATAAAATTTATAAAAGCAAAAAAATTGGTTCGTGTGGCCCACGTGCCAATCTAACCTATTTTAAAACATACGATTAGGGATACGGTATCTTGAAAAAAGTATCGATACTTGTACTTGGTATCGTATCGAAAGGAAAGTATCGATGCCAGAAAGGTTCGATTAAAAGTATCGATACCAGCAGGTATCGAGTATTTTTCGAAGTAGCAGAGTATTTTCCCTCTTTTTTCAAGTTTTTCGGCATCTTAGGCTCCTGACGTGGGTTAAAGGCCCAACGGAAGATCAATGGGATATACTGGTGTACCATTTTCCTCAAAGTAATGAGCACCAGAGTGAGGGCTTTCCAATCAAAATACTTGAATTTCGCCAAAATAGTCTGTTCATTTTCACTCGGTCGACAAAATGAACTTTTTCCTTTCACAAGAATAAAGATATAGATATGAGATCGTTGAAATATTTTTGGCCAAATTCAAACATCATTGTGGCTTTTCCCCATCAGGCACTTTTTGAAAGATATATAGAAAAATAAATTTTAATAGAAAATGTGCCTCTAAGCGGGCTCTAATTTTGAAATTTCAAGATTTTTTCAAGACGACACCCATTAAAAATATGATAGTTTTAATACATATAAAGAAAGTTTCACCCCAATAATTTAGACGTGCCACAAACGGCTTAAAATTCTAGAAAAATCGAGCTTTTTAAGTTTCTAAAAAAAAATCTTGAAAATTCAAAATAAGAGCTGTTTGAGAGAACATTTTTCTATTAAAATTTATTTTTCTCTATATCTCTAAAACTGTGTTTCCGATGGAAAAATTCTAACTACATATCTGAATTCACTATAAAAAAATGTACTAAATTCACTAATCAGATTTCTTGTGAAGAAGTAACCTGTCGACCAGTATTTTTATTAGTTTATACGGGGAATTGGCCTTTCTATGTAATATTTGCGCACTTTTAAAGTTAGTAAACACAGTTTAGAAATTTAATGTTATTAAATGAAAGGGTTTTTATTAAAAAGTATCAAATTTTTCATTATTAATAAATAATTATTAGGAATATGATGAAATAAAGTCTTTAGTTCCAAAAATATCGACCTTTGGCTATATATTTATATCAACTTACTTTTTTATTTATATCAAGAGAAAAAAGAATATGCGATATTCTTTGGCAGAATCGCACTAAAAATATTTATATAACCTTGAAATTAATTTCAATTTTTATTTTTAATAATTTTTATATTTTATGTCTTTATTAAGTAGAAAACTTCAAAAAACCCTTAATACTGAAGAGAGTTTATTCCCTGGAAGAGGGTTTCTGCATTGCACACTACCCATAGGTTTTCTTTCTACCCAAAGATGAAAAAACCGGCCTTAAATGTTTTTAAATTAAGATTAAAATCCTTTATTTTGGAATTACAAAGGCTATTTCTGTAATGTAAAATGTATGAATGTATGTAGGGGAGAGGGCGGGACATTGGGACACGAGGCACATTGGGACATTCGAATTTTAGCGCTACTAAATGTAAAGTTAGATTGTACTCTTTGATCATTAGGGTGCATTTAGTACCCATTTTATTATAGAAAAATTTTAACAGCGTCAAGCTACGCCATAGCTAGTTACACGTTGCTACATCATATTTGTCCTGCGTTGTAAAAAAATCGGAAATCGTTTGAGGTCGATTATTTTCCATATGAACGTTTGAATTAAGACAGTTGAAATATTAGAGATAAGTGGACTTGTTTATTCTTACAATGTCGGCATATGCAGATGTAATTGTTTATTTTAGCTATTTGTATAGCCCCATTTTGTTTATAAACATGATTGAGGTAGATTGGGACATCTAGCGAGAGGCACATGTGGACACTAATAAATACGAAATTATATATAATATTTAAGATATTATATTGTGGACAGGGCCGCAGACAGACTTGACGGGCCCCGGGGCTACTTACCAAAATATACCAAACTAATGTGGTACTTTATTTGATGCCTCACGCTTCCTTAATACTCTATAATAATAAAAAAGACTAAAAAGTTTAAAATAAAAATATAATAAAAAAAATGCTTTTATTTAAATCGAACTAAAAAGAGATAAATAATTTAATTCCCTGGTAGGAACACACAATTGGGCCAAGCCTCGGACCAGGCTTGGACCAATCGTGCCGAGCATTGGGCGAGGTTTGGCGCAAGCCTTGTCTAACCATTGGGCTAGGCTTGGTCCAAGCCTTGGAATGATAACAATGTACCCAGCCTTGGGAATCAAAAAAAACCAAGGTTGGCCCAAGCCTCGAGAATCAAAAAAAAACCAAGGTTGGCCCAAGCCTTGGAAAACAAAAAAAAATGGATGGTCGATCCAAGCCTCGAGGAAAAAAAAAAAAAAAAAAGTTGTTTCTCGAGAGATTTGAACTCGAGCTTTTTGGTTTTGTTTGTCATTTGTCAATGCCTTTACGCTCTCGTACACAGTTGTTATATTGATATGACTCTCTTTTAAGCTATTTGAGTTGCCTTTTATTTTAGCAAAATAAACTTTATCAAACAATCACCAGATTTAAAATATATATTACTGTTTTTTTCAATTAATAGTACTTGATTTAATTTAATTTTTTTTTTTTTAATTACATGATGGGTCAATTAAGCATTGGGCCAAGCCTGGTCCGAGGCTTGGCCCAATGGTCACTACCCAAGGCTCGGTTTAATAATATATTACCATTGGGCCAAGCCTCGGTCCAGGCTTGGTCCATTCGTCTTCCCAAGGCTCGGTTTAATACTATTGGGCCAAGCCTGATCCGAGGCTTGATCCAAGGCTTGGCCCAATGGTATTATATTATTAAACCGAGCCTTGGGAAGACGATTGGACCAAGCCTGGACCGAGGCTTGGCCCAATGGTATTATATTATTAAACCGAGCCTTGGGTAGTGACCATTGGGCCAAGCCTCGGACCAGGCTTGGTCCAATCGTCTTCCCAAGGCTCGGTTTAATAATATAATAACATTGGGCCAAGCCTTGGATCAAGCCTCGGACCAGGCTTGGCCCAATAGTATTAAACCGAGCCTTGGGAAGACGAATGGACCAAGCCTCGGACCAGGCTTGGCCCAATGGTCACTACTCAAGGCTCGGCAAATGACAACTGGCCCAAGGTTCGGCCAATTGTCAGCATTGGCAATTCCTACCAGGGTTGATTCTTGTTAAAATTGTTGAATATTTATAACTTAAAATAAAAGCGTGGGGCGCTCATTAATAGCTTAAGGAATTGTCTATAGCCTCGGAATAACTTCGAAGCGCCCCACGCTTTTATTTTAAGTTATAAATATTCAACAATTTTAACAAGAACAATTGAATTAAATTATTTATCGCTCTTTAGTTCGATTTAAATAAAAGCATTTTTTTTTTAAAGTTTTTTTTTTATTATATTTTTATTAGCTATCCTGAGTCGTGAAAAAGATTGATTTGAGATTAAAAGGCCCGGGCCCCTGAGGAAAAAAAAAATTCCAGAAAATGATTTTTTTTTAATTGAAATTTTAACCATGAAAATTATTTTTTATTAGAATTTTAAGGTGGGAGCTCAATGGGCCCGGGCCCGGGGATATAGCCCCCCCTTGCCTCCCCTGTCTGCGGTCCTGATTGTGGAATATATCCGACCTGATATATTGATTGATATTGTAATCTTACTAATTGATTTTAATTTGTATTTTTTTTTTCTCTTTTTTAAGTGAATCGTTTATTTCAGAAACCACCTAAGCGACAAAATTTCAAATCATGTGTTTTTGGTGCTACTGTACAATTACTACAACAGTTAAGAGTGAACAGATAAAACTGCGTTGGCTATTTTTATATATCAACCAGTGGCGTATTCAGGGGGCCCCCCAAAGTCTTCTCCAAAACAAAAAAATACCTATTGTTTTCCCAAATGATTTTTTTTTTTAAATAATTATTTTATTAACTCTCATAAATTCTAAAATCTAACAAAAAAACTTATAAATAATTGAAAAAATCTCTAATATTTACGAATTTTGTATTAAAATTATTTTTTATTTCAAGAAAAAATTTTTTTTTTTTTTGTTTTTTATTTATAATTATTATATTATCTAAAAAAAATTTCTCCACTTTAAGTTTCTTGGAGAAGGGGGGGGGGGTTCATAAAACTTTTGCCCCCCCCCCCCCAAGCAGAAATCCTGGCTACGCTACTGATATCTACGGTAACAAAATTGTTTAAAATAATAAAACTGCATTATTATTTACACTTTAGATTAAAATTAGACATACAATGAAAATGAAAAGGGGGGCGATAGGTGTTAGTCAGCCTCCAGAAAGGGGCGATGGGCCAAAAAAGGTTGGGAACCACTGTGTTAGATTGTGCCACCTTTATTCACCAAATTATTTTTTTAGAACAAAACAAATTGTTTTTGTCCACATCTGCCTCTTCACTGTCCAAATCTACCTCACCCAAGAGGTACATTGGGACAATTTGGATTTTTTGGAAAATTGCAAAAATCTAATCCATCTATTGGTGAATAAGCGCTAAGCCTATGGCAATAGATAGTGCATTTATCAGTGTCAACAACATAACATTAAATGCTCAAAAATATTGAAAGCCAAACTATACACAGCTAATTTTATTTGTACTGTCCCAATGTCCCGCCCCTCTCCCCTATATGTATGTATATTCAACACTCAAAGAGTGATTTTTTCTATTCATTTTGTAACTTTTTTTTTGGTTTTTTTTTTTTTTTTTTTAAACATTCACACTTTCTTCTCATTCACACTCACACTCACACACACATTCATACAGTCTTTTCGGCAACTGAGGCCATATAAGACTTTTTACGATATCCGTTATTAATAAATATACATATATGGGGTCCAGGCATTCTTATTTAAGCCATTTGGTATCCAATTGGCTTAAATAAAATCATCGGACTGCCTGGGGTCCGAACCCGCGACGTTTGGTATATGAGGTTAGCACGCTAACCTCTACGCCATGCCCCGAGGGCTTTTTTTTTGGTTCATAAAGAGGACAAGAGTGCTCAAGGACCTAATAAATATTTTTTATCTATCTAAAAAAAAATTTCAAAGTTTTTTAATTTCCCTCTCTGACTTCTAAAAAAGGCAAAAAAATACACGCTAATCACGTACTAAAATAGAGTAAAAATTATTATCGTTTAATTTTTTTTTTTTAACACTCACACTTTTTTCTCACTCACACTCACACACACATTCACACAGTCTTCTCGGCAACTCATATAAGACTTAAACGATACTCACTATCAAATAGGAAGAATAAAATGAGCAAGCAGCTAATTATATTTCATTTTATTAAGATACCAGGGCCGACGTTTCGGTCACGTATATCACGTCGGCCCTGGTTTCTTAATAAAATGAAATATAATTAGCTGCTTGCTCATTTTATTCTTCCTATTTGATTATCAACACTCAGCTATATACCTCCTTCAAATAAGATACTCACTATTTAATAATTATATATATTTGGGGTCCCAGGCATTCTTATTTAAGCCATTGGTATGCAAATGGCTAAAATAAAATCATCGGATTTCTTGGGATCCGAACCCCCGACCCTTGGTATACAAGGTTGGTGCGCTACCAACTACGCCAAGCCCGGGGGCTTTTAATTTTTATTATTGTAGGTATTGTATTCAGTAAGTGAGATTTGGAGGACAGCAGCCAGGAAAGTAGCCTCTATTTAATGAAACAGACTCCTTTAACAAAACGTTTCGGCTAATTTTAATTACGCCATCTTCACTTGTTGTAGCTGTATTGTATTCATTTTTATCACGTGGATTTTGTAATGTAGCAATGTTTGTAACTAAAAAGAGAAATCAGCTTCCCGGCGACTTTAGGTTGTATTTAAGTAAAATCGGAAAATCAGCTTCGCGGTTGTTTTTAAGTAAATTCGAGCCTGATATTAACAAACTCCTTAAAATGCATAAAATTCAACCTTTGAATAATAAAAATATTCCTCAATATAACTAAGTATGCGTTATAAATGATCCCATTCTCTCATTCTTCATTTTAAACTCAGAAATAGGATAGGGTTCATATCCTATCTTACGATTATAATATTAATATACAATAATATTACACGTTTAAATATAATCGTGACAATAGCCGTTTTAAATTCGCGACAGGTGATAAGTAAAATTAAGAAGGGGCTTTAGAAAAGAAACCTTCTCAAAGGAGGCCGTGAACAAAATAAGGTTGAGAAACTATGGTCTAAATAATCCATTCTTTAATTAAAATATTTAAAGGGAAAGTAAAAATAAGTAAATCATTTCTAAATTAGAACCGATAGAATGAATGTTCAGTCCAAAGTGTGTAGTCTGTGTGTGTGTGTGTGTTCCATTCATTCATTCTCTAAATCACACACCCCAAGTGTGTTTAATTCCTCATTGGTTAAGAGACGGGGGATGGGGGGTGTGGGGATTCTAATGCTTATCAGTAGAGCGTTATCACCAACACAGCACGTGCTACATCCACACACATCTGTGACAAACCGCACACAGACACAGGCACCAGCATATTTCTCTCTTTAAATGTCTATTATATAAATATTAAATATGAATATGCAAAATAAATAGATTTATGTTGATTTTAGTCATATGCTGATGACAACAATTAAATTTTAAATTACGATTGGTTTTTTATTATTATTATTGCGTCAGGAATTTGAATTAGGGCTTAAGCCCTTCATTCATTTAATTATTTATTGAGAAAAAGCGAATCATCAGCAAAGGTTAATTATTAAAACAAATAATAAAATAATTAAACAATTTGTTGTTTTTCTCTCTTTTTCGCTGTGTGTCGTCATCAGAGAGTCAACAAATGCCCCCTCCCCCCCTCTCTTTCTTCTCATTTACACATCAACCAACATTGCAAAATTATTTCGTTCCATAAAACTGAGAGTTGGAATATCATCATCATCATCATCACATTTGTTTAGTCTAAAAATTCATTCGTTATTTGAATTTTAAATAATGGAATGTCAACATTCTCTCACTAAATTAAAAACAAGTCTACTTATTGGCTGATTTCATTAAAATAATTTTGCAATTATTTTTGGGATTAGAAAAAATTAGGTAAAAAAACATTTTTGTTTAAAGTGCAAATTATTGCAGCTACGATTATTTCGTTTATTAATTCACCTGAAGCCGACGTTTGGGTCATATTTGCGGCCATCCTCAGGACTGAAGTGTCTCTATAAAACTCCTCAAAAAGTCGAATGGCTTTAAAATATATATTCTCATTTTGTCATTGAAAACTTCTGTAGGCTTTACTCTTGTACTTCATAGGAAAGGGGACGTTCAAGTATTATATAACACAATTTTTGAAGATTTTTGACCCCCTCCTCTATGTAACGCTCCGTAACATTTTTCTGGACCCTCCTTCCCTCCCCTTAGACGTTACGTAACGCCCAGGTGTGACTGATCGCACAGCATACAACTTTCTCTTACCTTTGGTAACCGAAAGTTGTTTACTGTGCCTGTCACACCAGATTTTTTTATGTCGAGATATATTTAGTTTCCGCCGATATATGTATTTTTTTTTAACCCTTTTTGGAAACTGAGGCCATTCAGGAGTTTAACTTTATTAAATAAATATTTATACAAAAGAAAAAAAAGTTACGTAACGCGTTGTTCAACCCCCTCCCCCCTGTAACGCATGGTAACGTTTTACGAGACCCCCCTCCCCCAAATTGCTTTACGTAATACTTTAACGCCCCCCAAAGATAGGAGAAATGGTAACAAAATATAAATATTTTCCATTATAATTATATTTTCCCACTTATAAATTTTACACCATGAAATTCGAATACAAAAACTAAATATATATCGACACAAAAATCTGGTGTGACAAGCACAGAGCACAACTTACTCTTCCCGAAAGGTAAGAGAAAGTTGTGTGCTGTTCATTCACACCATATTTTTTCAAAATAATTTAATAACCTTCCTTTAGACATCATTTTATTTAGAGAAAAAAAAAAATTTAAGATGTTTTTTTTTTTTTTACTTCTTTTTTAAAGAACATTTTAACACTGAATGAACTTAAAAGAGGAAAAGGTGCTTTTGAGTGAGAGAAAAGGAAAGAAAAGAAAAGCTGCTCTCCATTCTAAAATCTCCTTATAAGTAGGCAACCGGCGTTGTTGTGTGAATTGCCATTAGAGTGGCAGCCGGAACAAATCGACCAATGAAAAACATTTATTCCTATAATCGTTTTAAAAAAATAAATCACAAATTATATTTTGACGAATCCTGTCAAAGTAAAATTATAAACGTGTCTGCAAACAAAGGATTTGTTGAAAATACAGTCATGAGTTTGTGTTTTACAATGATAAATCGCAATTGGGGATGACCTTTATCCTCTTAATAAATCTCTCACCGTATAATATTTTAATGTTTATAAATAAAATAGAAAAGTAGAAAAGATTGGGCAAAGAAAAAAAAGATGCTCCATGCCAGAGATGAAGATATAAAAGTTACGATGCACAAACTGCGGCTCTGAAAGTAATGCGAGCCGTGAAGTAGCCTACAAGTTGTGTGCGTGTTTTTTTTTTTTATTTAAGGTCTTTTTTGGCATCTAAGGCCATTTAGACCCCATCCCTATTTATTTCAAGTGATTTTGTAGTCAATTCAAATGAAATAAATTTTTCTCGCTTGGGACGGAAAGCGAACCCGAGTCTCCGGGAAGATAGAACTTTTGTGGTTTGAAATATTATAATTAAGAGAATTTTTAATTATTGACCACATTTTTGTATTAAATATTCAGTTCACTTGAGTCGGAGCAAGTGCACAGTGCTTGATAACGGCTGCAGAATAAGCAGTCGAAACGTTGTACAGTATTTATATATTTTTAATAAATATTTAATACAAAAATGTGGTCTATAATTAAAAATTCTCCTAATAATAATAGCTAATACCTTCTCCCTGAACCACGGGTCACGGGCAAATTGTGTGTTTCATTGTAAGAAAAAATTTTTTTTCTTTATAGACTACGGTACTTATTTAATTGAAATTTTCATTTCTTTCACAAATTCATTTGTTTATATTTACCCTTTTTTTTTTAATGACCTGATTTTGTTTTGAATTTTTATCAAAATTAACGAAAAATGTCTTTTTTTTTGGTTATTTCAAAAACTATTCAGTTTTCGAAAAAATGTCAAAGAATAAAAACTTTTTACAATAGAGTAATTTATCATAATATAACAAAAAAATTGAAAATTTTAAAATTTTTGAAAATACTTATTAGGCAAAGTACTACTTCCAGGTGACGTATTTACTCCAAAAGTTGATAGAAATCTACAATTTTAGTGTAAGGAGCATATAGGCCTCACTAAATTCATCGATCTGAAGTCTGCTTTGGTTTTTAAGCAATCGTGTTCACACACACACCATACACACCCCCGACATCATTCCAAAAGAATATACAAGAAAAGTTTTGGGGAAGTCATTCCCGGATTTATTTTTTTTAACACACTTTTCCGATTCACACTCTCACTCACACACACACACACACACACAGTCTTTTCGGCAACTTAAGCCATATAGGGACTTTACACTATACCCGTTATTTTTAATAAATATATATTGGGGGTCCAGGCATTTTTATTTAAGCCATATGGTATCCCAATAGCTTAAATAAAATAATCGACTGCCTGGGATCCGGAACCGCCGACCCTTGGCATACAAGGCAGGGCGCGCTATCAACTACGCCAAGCCCGGGCGCTGTAAAGTTATTAAAAATTAATTAATCTTCCTTCGGATCGCATTTGATTTACACGTGTCATGGGAAAATACACTCTGGCTAGACGATTTATTAAGACTTTATAAATAACTGTTATTTACAAGAAGAGAAATATTATTTTTTAAATGGATGGAAAACTAGAAAGAGAAATTATTTTTAATATCCCCCCCCTTTATATTCCCCTATATTCAAATTAGAGGGAATTATTAACATGTTGGAAAGAAAATTGAGTGAGCCCAACTATTTTAGTTAGTAAACTCACAAAGGAATTTATTATAAAGTGGAGTGAGTTGGGGGGGGGGGGCAGAGAACATTACATTCCATGCATCTATGTATGGAAAAGAACTCAAGTGTTGGTTTGAAAATGACGTCAGTCACATCATCCATCTCTTTAATAGGCTCACAGGGCTAATTCTATTATAATGCTTGGAGCAGCCAAAGGGCGTTAGTGTGAGTGAATGAGCGACTGCAATTTTTAGAAATAGAGTCGGGGGTTGCCCAAATATTTGGGTCCTGAGGATAAAACCCGCTTCGTTCCGCTAATTATAAGGGGGAGGGGAGTGGGGGACCCTCATTTTACCCCTCCACCCATCCGCCCTCATCAAACGTCCCCTTTTACTTTATGTTATATTTGCTTAATGTATGACGATAATTTTGGATGTTCCATCAAACTAACATTTGGCCAAATAATTTGACTATGTTTATGCTTTAATTTTGATTTAATCAGCGCCATGTAAATAGAATGTATGTATGAGAAATTAAATTCATTTACTCTGCCTATATATATAATATTGATGATATTATTTTCGTTAATTGAATATTACGATTTATTTATATTGAGAGAGAGAGAGAGCGAGAGAAATAAATAAATATTTAAAGACAATCATTGAATTATAAAATGGAAGAAATGACAAGTTTGCCTGGTAAATGTGGGACATGCGCAGAAGCATCAT